>JAOTOM010002034.1:0-88173 GCA_034440615.1 Ashinkailepas kermadecensis | reverse complement strand
AAGCCTCAGACGAACATTGAGGTACATGTGACATTAATTTTCCGCCAAGTAGCTCAGCTTGCTCCTCAACAATGAGCGATTCAGATGCTTTACAACTCAATGAATGTACACAAAAGCTTTTCGAGGTTAGTACATACATGATCAATGTTTCACAAGCACATTATTCACGTAAACGGGCAAGCGCGCACGCACGAGCACAAGCGCGCACACGCACTGTATAGCACACAGTTGCGTTACACAGGCATTAATCAAAATATGCGTTACAATAATATTTTCACTTCATTTATGTCCACACACGATACTTATAACCATACATGAAGGTCGGGACCACCATTCTACCCAAATGTAACTTCGATGGCTTCACGCTTTGTTGATGAGTGGGTTGAGGACAAGACAAAACGGCTGCCATCAGGGCCATCAGTATGTGCGCAGACGGCGTAGAACGAACGAATGGCAAAGAGTGCGAAACTGATGCAGACAGGATGAGTGGTGGGGGATTGGCTGGCGGGCAGGCTGGTGCCGGTGAAGCACGGACAGATGATATGGTTCTTGGGCGCTTGGCAAACGGACGGGCAGAGTAGATTGTCGTGACGGTTGGTGGGTGGGTTGAAGAAGTAGCGTGGTAGGTTATAGCAGCGGGTGGTGGACGGTTAAGGAGGAGGAAAAACTGCTGTAAGCACGGACTGGTAGGAGTGCAGATGGCGCATGATCGACGGAAACGGTCAAAGGATGATTCATTGATGGAAGGACAAGTCGCTTGACGTCATTGGTTGATCGTGGGACAGGTTGGATGGCGGCAGCGGTTGATGATACGGCAGGAGGGTTGGCGACAGAGGCTGGCGGGCAGGTAGGGGCCAGAGTTACATGGCTGACACCAACGGCTACCAGATGGGTTGACGAGGCAGACTGGATGGCGGCAGCGGTTGTTGGTGAGACAGGAGAGTTGCCGACAGAGGCTGGCGGGCAGGTGGGGACCGGAGCAGGATCGATGGCAGTCGCTGACGAAGAGGCCGAGTCGTCATCGCCTGGCTGGTTGATGTCGGCGCCGTCAGCTGAGGCCAAATCGTCATCTGATGATCCCGAAGTTGTGGCGGTGGCTGCCTGTCGGTGGCATCACTGGCACGAGATGTTGCCAAAGCTTCCAAGGTCGCGAATTCGTTGGAACCGTAGTCCCGCCTCTGAGAAACGAATACATACGTAAAGAGACTGTTGCAGCGGTGGACAACTTTTCAAAACACATTCAGAGCGTTGGTTGGTTGGTTATTGGAGTTTAGGGGCGCATCGACTGCGTCGGTCATACAGCGCCCGACATTCAAAGAGGCATTGGATACTGTGAATTTTGACGGCAATAGAAGATGCATATGTGGACTCCAACACCAAAAAAGTGCATATGATTTGATATCTCGCTATATTGATGGATAATCTACCTGGTACCAACACTGGAACACACGACCTAACTTGAACGGAGAGGGGATTCAGCCGTACAGTCATCCGCTAATGATAGGTCGTGTAAATACTAATACAGCAGACAAATGACAAAGAAATATCAAAGGATAATGCGTAATAAAAATATACCAATACCACTTAAATGAGAATCGTAGGACGGTATGGTATCACACTTGTACCGAACTTAGTGGCATGTCATTCTGACTGACTTTTGTTTGCATTTCACTGTTTGACTGACGATGGTATGGGCGCTGCAATTATCTTGTTAGGATAAACACGTGTACACGCAAAGGAAGAATAAGACATTCTACTCGGAGTGGGCTGTTGGATTAAAACCCATAGTTTCATTAAGATTATTGATGCACCTTAGCAACTGCACCACTCGTCTATTCCACTTCGTCCATGCCACGCGGCCCTCAAATATCAGTGGAGTGATTGTACATCATCCCTGATTTAATGAATTTACTTCATGTAGACGTCTTGACCTAACCTGCACCTCCCCAAACTATCCTACCCTATCCTACCTAAAATTGAACCTGTTCAAGGTAGGGGGGGATAATTTGGCAATTTTGGAAATTCGCATGTGTCCATCGGGGGATATATATTTCAGACAATTTTAAGCATTTTTCCAATATATATTCTGTTTCGATCTTCCAAAAAAAAAACCTACTAGGGCCAAATTACTTTTCGTGTCCGGCGCCGCTCGGCGCGGGCGCAGGCACGGCGCCATAAGGGCGGCCGGCCCACCGCCCGGCGGCTGAAAATCGCCTCTATCGGCAGCGCGGCGGCTAACACTGCACGGATACCCGGCACGTAGCCAGGATTTTGCTCAGGGATGGGGCCACGGCCCAAAACACCGGCGAAATGGGTCGCCAATTCACGCTTTTGCTACCGGAGAGGGGGCGGTTTGCTCTCTGAGGGTTTTGAAACAAGTCTTTCCATGCAACGATACATTTTTCGGTAAAACTAACATTTTCGAGCGGAAAAATCAATTTTGGCAGCTAAAAGGCTTAAATTAGATCGTTCGGGGGGGCAAGGCCCTGTGAGCTCCCCGGGTAGGTCACTCACCGGCGCGCTGTACGCTATTATATTCAGTAGGTACTCAATGACCGTGACAAAAGGTAAATTGAGTGTGCAGTAAATATCGTTAAATTACCTGTAAAAGTTAATCCCTTTTAAGCATCATCCGTTGATGAACGTTATCCGATCTCCTCTTCCGATCCGATTGCACCTTGAAAACTCCGCTTGACTGTGCCTAACCTGTTTCTCTTACCTTGCAGTTGGTGACACCTGGTCCTGGTCCTGGTGTGCGACACTGATGAATTTCGCTTAAACCGAAGACGGCCGCGATGCCGCCCAAAACCAGAGCAATGTCTGGCGGGATCGATCCCGATGTCGTGTTCCCGGCAGTTCCAAAGTTCATCCCGGCATCGCAACTCCCCACTCTCAAAAGTGTGATTGGCGTCCTCCGGCATATCACCACTGCCAAGACACCACACGAAAAGGCGGTGAGGGAGGTGAGCAAGCTGGTAGCCGCCAAATGGTTTCACGACACCGTCTACTGTATCTCACTGAACGGCGTGGTCCGAAGGATGGACAAGCTGTGGAAAACTTTCCGCGAGGGACGGAAGAGGATCGCCACTGGACAGGGCGGAAAGCCCGTTAACGAGTTTAAAGAGCTGGCGGAGCAGGCCGACAAGTTATTTGACATTAGAGCGGACACTGCGCTCCAAGAGGAAAAATGCAAAGCCGAGTGGGGAGTCAACATGTCTCAGTCCGAGCAAAAATACTACGATGACCAGAAGACGGAGAGACAGATGCACTGCGACAGAGGAGTTGATCCTGTTTGGTACCAAGCAGTGATGAGGAAGGAGAGGGCGCGGGAGAGAGAGGAGCGGTACAGACAGGAAAGGGACCAGCAGTTCCAGTTCAAGGACATTGCCGAAATAGAGGACATGCTGTCGGCCGAAGGGAATATCGTGTCGGCCTCGTCGACGAGTGCGGACGTGACCCCGGAGAAAGTGACCCCTCAGGCGGCAGACAGTGGCAGGAAAAAGAGGAAGCTGTTCGTGTCAGAGTTAGAGGAGAGCGAGATGGAGGAGATTCCAGCCAGGTTGGCACACGTACGGGACAGCGAGCGGAAGGTCCGGGACTCACTCTACCTCACAGTGGGGAACCTGGTGGGGAGGGGGATGTCGTTGAACGAGGCCTGTGTGGCGGTGGTCGAGGTGGGGAACGGTTTGTTCGAGCGGAAATGGAAGCTGCCGGCGGAGGATTCAGAGCTGTTTGACCTGGACACTCTGCCTACGAAGGCCAGCATTCGTCCCAAGCTCAACTTGATTGAGGCGGAGGCCCTGTCTCTCGCCGTGTCAGAGGTCAGCCATGCCAAGGAGGGTGGTCGGACAATCACTGCCGCAATCGACTCCACGACAAAGCGCAGAGTCGGAAAGTTCGCCACACAGGGGATCCACGTCGGGAGAAACGTTCCCATCCCGCTCCCGCTAATGGGGATCGCTGGGGAGTCCACCGACGAAATCGCGCTGCAGATCGACTGCGGTATGGAGATTCTGGCGGCTGTCAAGGGAAGACCGCTAAGGAGGTGTACAGTCTCATTGACGTGCACATGACTGACAGCACGGTACACAATAAGGGGTTCGCGGCCGTGCTGGCCGAGATGTACGACCTCGACAAGCAGGCCGGCCAGATTTTCTGCGGCTCCCACACCACGCTCGGGTTCTCCAACGCCCTCAACAAGAAAGTGGCTGCAATTGAGGCTGACATGAAGGTGGATCAGGTGCTGAGCAAATTCATGGTGGGAATGGAGCTTGACAGCAAGCACAGGAGCCTGGCCGGCCAGGCACTCGACATGGTGCTGAAGCTGATTGCGCCGGAGTACTCCCACAAGGCCTGGAACTGCAATCAGCTCTACAGGAACTTCCTGGAGCAGAAGCAGGTGGAACTGGTCCTCTTCAGCTACAAGGATCAGCGTTTCGGCTGCTTGTCCCGGGCGGCCGGCGTACTCCTCTTCAACCTGCCGCACATCGAGATGTTCCTCTCCCAGAACCCACACATCAGCAACCGACTCGCCTGCCTGGTGAGAGAACTGCTGGAGCTTCCCTACCTCAGGGTGGTGTTTGCTGTGTTCGCCGCGGTGGGCGTCCATGTCATCGAGCCCTTTTACTGCATGACAATCGACAGCCAGTCGACCCACTCGAGTCTCAAGACGTTCTACACCCAGCTCCACTCCGACCTGGGCAAGGTGGCAGACGACAGGTTCTTCGCCCTGGAGAACCCCCAGTTCGAGTCTGTCAGTGAGGAGATGTTTGGCGGAGTGGTGGCCAGCTATGGTGAGTCTGTGGTCGGTGCCATCAGGGAGGCGGCCGCTGAGAATATGGATGACGCCGTCGACCTCCTCAACATCTGCCTGCCGGAGCTGCAGACCGTGCTGGCCCGGCAAAGGAGGGACTACGGCCTGGCAGAGGAATTCCTGCTGAGTTCCCCGTGTTCGAGCAGGCAGCGAACATTGACGACACCCCGGTGAACAATCTAGCGATGGAGAGGCAGTGCGGAACGGTGGACTACCGGCTGAAGAAGCTGCAGACTCTGCCGGCAGTCAGCCGGTCCATGGTCCCTAGCCCGGGCGAAGGAACTGCGGGAGGGGAAAGAGTCTGAGTTCCGATCATACAAGCTGCAGGTGGCGAAAAAACAGGAGGTGGAGCTGGAGTGGTCGGAAAAGACAAGAGAAGTTCGCTCAGGGTGCGGGGGGCGACAGTTGGCCGCCCAGACGAAGGAGAGGAAAAGACTGGACCTGCTGGACCTGCTTAAGGCGGATGGTGGGCCCTTCACAGACGCCGAGCAGGTCCAGACGTACCTCGCCAGACCGGAACTGGAAGAGAAGGCGAAGCAGCAGAGGCTGAAAAAGAGCTACAGTTCGCCAGAGAGAGCTCAACAACGCTACCCAGGGTGGATCCGCTCTTCCCGCATCCAAGTCACCCTGCCAAACAACAGGAGGCGGGACAAGACCTCCAAGGAGTTTGGAGACTCCCTGATGGCCTTCCTGGGCAAGAAGGCCGAGTCCGCGGCCATGGAGTACAGGCTGTTCAAGTCCTCGCTACGGAAGTTCAACCCGGAGAGCGACCGCAGCAACGTCAACAACTGAGTGCTGACCCTGCCGTTTGCTGCCGTTTGCCGTTTGCGTTTGCTGTGAAATGTTTTGTTGTTTGCTGTTTTGCTGTTCAGTCCTCCCTCCAGAAATTCAACCTGCCGACCGCAGAAACGTTAACAAAGAGTGCTGAACCTGTTGTTTGCTGTGAAATTTTTGTTGCTTGCTGTTTGATGTTTTGCTGTTCAAGTTCTCCCTCCGGACATTCGACACGGAGAGCGACCGCAGAAACGTCAAAAACTGAGTGCTGAACCTGTTGTTTGCTGTGAAATGTTTTGTTGCTTCCTGTTTGATGTTTTGCTGTTCAAGTTCTCCCTCTGGACATTCAACCCGGAGAGCGACCGTAGAAACGTCAACAACTGAGTGCTGAACCTGTTGTTTGCTGTGAAATGACGACGGCGGAAGCTGCTCAAATACAAGGGTTGAATTTTTATTAGAAAG
Organism: Ashinkailepas kermadecensis; assembly: GCA_034440615.1. Lineage (NCBI taxonomy): Eukaryota > Metazoa > Arthropoda > Thecostraca > Neolepadidae > Ashinkailepas > Ashinkailepas kermadecensis. The sequence continues at coordinate 82,124 of JAOTOM010002034.1, read as the reverse complement.
TAGTTATGTAGGTGTGAAATTCATCGACATTTACTAATGCATGGTTACCGTTACAAGCGCCTTTGTATTTAAACAGCGGTTCCATATCACGGGCTATATCACGGGCGTCATTCGTGAAGCTACAGGTCCTATTTTCATTTAGCCAGGGTTCAGGTTAATCACGTTCTAGGTCACTTAACGAGGCGTTTCAAGCTAAGCCCGAAATAAGGCTAAACACGAAAAGTTATTGAACGTTTGAGATCATTTAACAATCGAAACACAACATACATATATTGGAAAGGCACTTCAGTTGTTTAAATTATTCATCACAAATAGAAGCTTTCTCAGTTGGAATTTTTATGCAGACTTCACCCTTACCTGAATGACCGGTGGCCGCAGCGCTATTGAGCGTCATATGTACGACCCGCACAGGCCTCGATAGGCTAATACACTCTATTTATCCTTTTGTCAAAATCAGTGAGTACCCAGCACCTACATGCAAGATCCCGCACAACGTACTGGAGCATCACCAGCCGCCGCGCTACCGATAGAGGCGATTTTGAGCCGCCGGGCGGTGGGCCGGCCGCCCTTATGGCGCCGTGCCTGCGCCCCGCGCCGAGCGGCGCCGGACACGAAAAAGTAATTTGGCCCTAGTAGGGTTTTTTTTGGAAGATCGAAACAGAATATATATTGGAAAAATGCTTAAAATTGTCTGAAATATATATCCCCCGATGGACACATGCGAATTCCAAAATTGCCAAATTATCCTCCCCCCTATTCAAGGTGCCGACATAAACACAAAAACAATCTTTGCTCATTAATGGGTGTTGGACACTCAGCAGCGCTGAAGACCAGGGCTAGAATGATAGCCTGTTGAAGCATTTTTCTTATTCAGAATACTATCCTCCCACCTTCCTCATTTAAAGGTTAAATGGAGCCGTTTGACAATTAGCTGCTCTGTGATAGAGTTCTCAAGATTCCCTGGAAAGTGCAGAGAGATCATGTCCCAGTTTTGAAAACAAGTATCCGATTAGACGAGCAAATCATTTTCCTTTTCACATCTAAGTTTAGTTTGTAGTTATTTGGGCTTTAGGGCGCATCAACTTCATTGGCCATGTAGCGCCCATTCTGCACATCTAGGATTGCGAAGTATAAATCGAACCCTGTTGCAGACTGATCGTGTTTGTCCGTCGCACAATTGCAGCCAATTGAGGAGATATGGAAGCTGGATATTTGGTCACCCAAGTGCCAGGTTGACGAAATCTCCAGGCTGAAATAGTTCCCAGCGTGACCAAACCTGCAATCTGAAGTGTCAGGTTTGGTCCATCACGATCTCCTCAGTTTTGAGATAATTGCGTACGTATGACTTCCCGTTTTGCGTGTTTTGAAAGATATCTAATTTGGGGATAACGATATCAACGATAACCATACAAACAGCTATTCTATAAACTGGCATTGTAAAACATAACATTTCACATCATAGGTAATCCATTCGCCTGGAATTGCGATGCGGGATGTTCGTTATCACGATGCCGGATCCCATTACGATGGGCAAAAGTATGATATCTATAGACGGGATACTTCGAAACGAGGCATGAAGACTTCCACAAACACGCACCAGTCACGTAGCGTCGCCAATCTCTCACGCCGATTGGTCGCGGGCGGAGAGTAGCGACAGGTGAGACTCGAACCCACAACCTTTCGATTGTGAGACGAGCATCTTACCCCTAGACCACTCGTCCCCTTTTGCAAGGATGTCGATTCAGTGTTCAGTAAGTGGTATATTACACCCTATTTCGCGAATAATTTATAACTGATGCAGAACACGTTTCAGCAGATGCAAGGAGTAACAGTGTTGTCATGTCTGGACCCAAAAGTTGCAAATCACCAGCTGGAGTTACACTCCGAGTAACAACCATTAACAACGTTTGTATGTCACTAAGGTCTGTTTTCGTGTTGTCGCTGTCCGCATGGGACCAAGGACTTACCGATGACAATTCAGAAGGCGATGGAAGAAATTCTGAAGCAGTGCAGGTGCAGGTACCCGGGAAATGTCCTCGTCTGTGCGGTGACTAGGAGCGATTGGAAGATTTTCTAACTCGTCTGCGGGAACACAGGGTAACACTAAACATGGAAAATACACGCTGAGACAGACGGCTGCGGACTTCCTTGGGTTTACCGTGTCCTCAGCGGGAGTCTCGGTGAGCCCAGAGCGGGCTAGGGCGTTAGGACATTAGGCGTCAGGACGAAAGAGCTCCAGTCACTACTGGGCTCTTGGGGTTCTGATCTCGTTTCGTGCCTGGATACAGCACCCTCATGGAACCACCGAGGAGGATGCTGCTTAAGGAGGCGATGCCGTTCCAAGTGGATAGAGGAGCTCGCGGCAGTGCTGAAAGGGAGACGTGCTGTACCAGGCAGTCGCGGAGTCACCATTTACGACCCTCAGCTTCCACAGTCATAACTTTGGATGCAAGCGATGTGGGCCTGGGTGGGGTGCTGTCTCAGCCTAACTCAGAGGAAGAGAGGGTGGTAGCATTCACGTTGCGTACGCTAAACCAAGCCCAGAGGCGCTGCAGTATGACAGAGAGGCGCTGGCGGTTGTGTGGACAGTGGCGAAATGGAGGAAGTATCTCTGGAATCAGCAGTTGTCTGCGACTTGATAATGTGGCATTGCAGACACCGCTGACGTCACCGGGTGTCGCCCAAGCTGCCATGAGGATAACAAAGTGGTCAGACTGGCTCATGGAGTACTCGTTCACAGCTTAGCGTGTGAAGGGAGGTGTACGTCCTGCAGATGGGTTGTCACGACTGCCGGAATCGGCAGAAGTGGTGGAGGACAAATACAAATGTATCGCTACAGTAAGAGACCGTCCGGCAGCAATGGATGAAGAGTTGGTGGCGGCTATAAGTGAAGATCGTGTTGCGTGATCAGGTATCGCGTCCGTGGTCTCGTAGGCCGAGCGACTGCTCGCCTGACCTTCAGCTATTCTTCCACCTCAGGGATCAACTCACTGTGCAGAGGTATGGATGTGCGCGGCGATTGCCTAATCGTTCCAGAAAGTCTGCTTCGCTCAGACTGCCCAGCCTGGCACATCAGTGGCACCAGAGCATCGTCAGATGCGAGCAGCGCCTGCAGGAGCTATATTGGTGGTCTGGCATTGATCGAGATGGTGGAGGCAAGAGCTGTGAAATCTGCGCCACTGTGTATGGATGAGACGGCGGTACTTCGACATACTCCAATGCATTCAGTGCCTTTACCAGCGGCAGCCTGGAACAAGATAGGGCTGGACTTTATTGGACCTATGGATGCAGCCCACGCTCAGCGATATGCGGTGGTCCTGGCATCCGACTTCTCCCAAATAGGTAGACGCTGGATTTCGCTCGGAGTCAAACTGTCACGCGTGTATTGAATTTATCGAGGTCTTGGCGTCACGCAAAGTATACCCCAGGGAATTGCTGTTCGACAACGGCACGTACAACATATACATTTTTTCTCAGAAATTACCTGCAGAGTGTGGGTGTAAGTCATATCCGGGCCCCACGCTACCAACAGGGAGCATCTGGGGCAGTAGAACGGTGCAATCGCGCCGTGAAGGCGACGTTGCATGCAGCTGACCAACGAGGGCTTGACCGCCGGGCGTGTCGGCAGCGGCTCCTGCAACAGAGCATGAACATTCAAAACGCCGACTGGTACTGGTACCAGCACTGGGACCAGCACGGATATGGCGCAGCTGCACCACAGGAGGCAAATCTGCACAGGGTTGCACGGCATGGTGGCCAGTCTAGCTACTCCAAGAGAGACGTCCTCTCTGGCGCTGAGGCGACGCGCTGCGGACAGTCAAGGAAGCAGGAGTATACTGACACAATATGTCACAAACAGGTGCCCCACTTCCGTTTCTGAGAATGGATCCGATACAAACCGAAAAATAGTATTTCTTGAAATGCCATATCAGACTTAAAATAAAATAGACACAGCAAATTCTCCTTCTGGTGATACTTTGAAAAATCACACATCAGAAGTGACAGTTCTTTAAAATCGCGCCACCTAATAGTGGCAAGGGAGCTCCATCGGTGTTAAAATAATGGTTTTTCTTCCAGGTGTCAGATGTTGAAATGAGCACAATAGAATGTTGAAAATCTGCATGGAATTAATTTCAATGAGAAAATGTGTATGCCCTGGAAAGTATTATTTGAGCCAACAGAGTGCTGTGGCTACACCCATGTTTGTTTTGAGATACAAAACAAAAAAGCAAACATTTGCAAGGCATGTCATTTGTCTTGTGCAAGGCATGTCTTGTGATTTGAGTCTTTAGTCATTTGAGTCTTATGACTAAAATGCAAGTTATGAACAAATGATTTAAACATGTATCCGATACATATACTTCCGATACTTCGTGTATACTATGCCATGACACAAAGTAGAGAGTAAAAACACAGCATAATTATTCATGCTTAGCATTACAATTGTCAAATTATCAGCTGCCAGTCAATAAAGAATGAGGGGTACTGAAGTTATTTACAAAAAAACAATGAAAATAACTACAAGTAAGTATTATTGATGTGAAAGGATACTTACCTGTGTCTAATGAAATCAGAGAATTATATATATACATACATACATACATACATGAATATAAGTATATATGTATATATATATATATATATATATATATATATATATATATATATATATATATATATATATATATTAGCCTGGTCCAGACATACATGGTGATTTTAAAAGTTTCAAGGAAGTGCGCTTCACAAGTTTATTTTTATTCCACTATATGTGCCTGTATTGTGTGCCAAATTTTGGACGATGTCATGCATATTTAAAGGTCGCGCAAAATCTCATCTTTGGTTTCTCTCTTTTGCAGATGGCCTACTCAGCACCGAGTACGCTAAGTGGACCAGAATGGTGGTTATTATGGAGTCCCCTTGAGTTTTTCTCAACTGCACGGCTTCCAACGCGAGGTGACGTACTTCGCATGTCACAATTCTTTCACCTGAAGCAGAAATTGCTTTTCCCGCAAAGCTTCAAGAAGACCCGTGAAGCCTGCTGTGCCATCTGGACGAGGGCAGGGATCCCTACCCTGCGGTTGGATTCCTGTGTGAGGAAGTTCATGGAGAGTTCATGCGGGAATACCTCAACCCGAAGTCTGCGTGTTCTTTGAATGTCGTTAACGATGCAGCAGAAGGAGCTGTTTCTCTCATCCACACCTTCAACACATCGCTGACCAAGGATGAAGAGCAGAAACAATACCTACTCTGCCTCGTGGCTAATCACCGGCGCCGCCTCCCTGCTCCGACCAAGGGGGGACTGATGAAAGAGGGTAGATGCTGAATTGTAGAGGGACAGGTTGAAGTCCCACCTCATTTAGTCATTCAAGTTGGCACGATGAAGCATTATTATTAGGTTATTATGGTTAGGTTGTTATTTTGTTTTCATAGAAAATAGGAGCTATGCTATGCGAGAGAAGAACAAAAATTAGCATCCCTTCAGTTTCTCATCTGTCGGAAAAAAGACACCTTTTTACGCGACCCCTAAAATTAAACGATAATTCCTGAAAATTGGTCTATATGTTATTTATGAACAGTGTAACAAAATAAAACTTGTGGAGGTAACAATTTTTCAACTTTCCTTTTTTGGACCAGGCTAATATGTATATATGTATATATATATATATATATATATATATATATTCATATATATAGTCATATATATATTCATATATATATATTCATATATATATTCATATATATATTCATATATATTCATATATATGTTCATATATATGTTCATATATATGTTCATATATATGTTCATATATATGTTCATATATATGTTCATATATATGTTCATATATATGTTCATATGTATATTCATATATATATTCATATATATATTAATATATATATTAATATATATATTCATATGTATATTCATATATATATTCATATATATATATATTCATATATATATATATTGATATATATATTCATATATATATTCATATATACATTCCTATATATATTCATATATATATTCATATATATATTCATATATATATTCATATATATATTCATATATATATTCATATATATATTCATATATATATTCATATATATATTCATATATATATTCATAAATATATTCATATATATTCATATATATATTCATATATATATATATATTCATATATATATTCATATATATATATATTCATATATATATTCATATATATATATATTCATATAAATATTCATATATATATACATAATTTATCATCTCAGATACTTATAGTGACATGCTCTAGTAGTAAAACCAACCTTGGTGACCTGGGGTCAAACTGCGACATTCAGAGCCATGTAATTTGATGTGCTGCATCCTTGATAGCCATGATGTTCCTAACATCATGAACATCAAATCTGGTATCAAGCGGTAGCCTGTGGTGAACACTCGAGTAGCATTTCAAGTCAAGACATGTAAAGTTCAAATGTCTGATTGAGTGCTTTGATGACCTCACCTTTCTTCCCTATGACTTAAATTTATAGAACATGGATGTCATTCGACGTTGCTTGTTGTATGGCATCACAAAAAAAAAATATGCATATATATACATGTATGCATCTATATATATTTATATATGCATACATGTATAATGTATGCGTATGCGTACACATACACATATATATATATATATATATATAGTGCACACAATCATATGGCTCCTGAGTCTGATACCAGTGAGTCGGATCTGAATTGATACAAATATATGTCAGTCTGTTTGAGTTGCAAGCCAAGTCATACTTTGTGGGCTCTGAGTCTGAATTGAGCCAATCAAATAATTTTGACCTGCTCTGAATCATGAGTTGAATCAGGTATCAAGATCTATGAGTCACATGTGAGTCGACTAAAAGAAATTGGGTAGAGCACAAGTCTGCATGCTACAGTAGGTAGGCACACTTCAACTTAGGCTTACTTACCTAGGTGCCAAGGTAAATTTGCAGTATAAGGCATCATTTTTTAGTTTTGGGAATTTTTATTTGGTATACCATGTTTATGAATGTGGCTAAAATGGTGGGACCAATTATTTTCTGTGCGAATGCTTACTTTTCAGTTTGCTAGCAAAATAATCCAAAAAGGCAGTGTTGAGTTAGGTAACATAGCATAAAAAGAAATGTTAAACAAATAAAACACAAATGGAACATAACCTAACTTAGAACAAACTAGCAAAACTTTGGAGAACAAGAAATAAAATTAAAAAAATTAAAATACCAAGCAAGTTATGTTCTGGTAATTCTCAACATGAAAAAAACTAACTCAGCCTTGCTTAACCCAAGCTGTTTGAAAGAAAAAAAAACCTTTTTTAAAGAACCCTGGATTCTTTGACAACACATTCAACCACTAGGTCATATAGCGTCTCCAGCCTCTCACTGATTGGTTGCCTATGGATTCAGTAATGCTGCGGGTGGCAAGATTTGAACCAACAATCTTGTGATCGAAAGTCTGATACTCCACCAACCGAGCTACTGTGGCCAAAATTAGAGTTTTTTCCATTATTTTTGGTAAACTTTCAGTTATTATTGTGCTATAAGGTGGTAGGAAGAAAAGTTTTGACACACATTTCCTCCATAAAGCAAACAAATGTGTCGGGTTTGGCTAGGTTAGGCTGGTTTACATTTTTTAAATTGGGAAGTGTTTCAATTTTTTTTAATTCACACATAAAATAAATCCTATCATCATCACATTCATAAACATGGTAATCCAAAGATAAATAAAAAAACAAGCAAAAACACCCTATAAAACAAATTCACATGTGCCCAGGTACCTAGGTGCCTAGATAGGTAGGTATCTAGGTACCCAGGTACCAGGTACCTGGGTGCCTAGATACCTACCCAGGTGCCTAGGTATGTACCTGGGTGCCCAGGTATGTACCTGGGTGCCTAGGTACATACATGGGTGCCTAGGCACCTACCTGGGTGCCTATGCACATACCTGTGTGCCTAGGTATGTACCCAGTTGCCTAGGTACCTACCCAGGTGCCTATGTACCTACCTGGATGCCTAGGTACCTACCTGGGTGCCTATGTACCTACCTGGGTGCCTAGGTACCTACACGGGTGCCTAGGTACCTATGTACCTACCTGGGTGCCTAGGTACCTACCTGGGTGCCTAGGCACCTACCTGGTGCCTAGGTACCTACCTGGGTGCCTAGGCACCTACCTGTGTGCCTAGATACCCACCCATGTGCCTAGGTACCTACACCGGGTGCCTATGGACATACCATAGTGCCTAAGGATCTACTCGGGTGCCTAGGGACCTACCCGGGTGCCTAGGAACCTACCTGGGTGCCTAGGAATCTACCCGGCTACCTAGGAACATACCCGGGTGCCTAGGAACCTACCCGGATGGCTAGGAACCTACCCGGGTGCCTAGGAACCTACCCGGGTGCCTAGGAACCAACCCGGCTACCTAGAAACCTACCCGGGTGCCTAGGAACCTAACCAGGTGCCTAGGTACCTACCTTCCTAGGTACGAAGTTGGTGCGTTCTTTGATATCTGGTTTCACATTGGTACATTTACCTATATAGGTAGGTAGGTACCTAAAAAAGCACAAACTGAGAACAACTGCGAGACTACACCAACCTACTTACCTGCATCTACCGAATCCGACTGGAACAACCACAAAACTGCGGATTAAGAAACGTGACAGCGAGTACCCGCGGCCGGCCGTATTCACTTATGCAAGAAAGGCCACGGCGGCCACGGCTATGAAAATACTAAGAGAGAGAGGATAAGACCCACCTCTTTCACGTCCTCATTTCCGGTCACACTGTATGTATCTCCGTAGGCAAGTTTAGTAATTATACCTACTAAAGTTCCGGAAGTTTAGTAAACATTCCTACTAAACTCACTTCCCCTCTTAGTAAATATACCTACGAAACCTTTTCGAGGATGTGTTGCGTCCGTAATATTACGACGGAGCCAATTAGCATTCCTAGACGCTCAGAAATTGGCGAACTTGAGGTGGGGTTCGGTGAGCACAGCTTGTACTCCTGGGGTAGTGACGGCGAGCCAGCTTCGAAATACGTAGAACCAAGTGGGCATATTGACCTGAGTAAGTCCCCATTGTCAGACGCACAGAAGGAGGCGGTCAGACGAGTTATTGACAAACATAAGTCGATGTTTGATGGTCATTTGGACCACACCACGGTGACGACGCATACGATTGATACTGATGACCATGCGCCTGTGAGTCAGGTGGCCCGGCGTGTACCACCCCATTTGCGGAACGAGGTGAGGGCGCAAATCGAGACATTAGTAGAACAAGGAGTTATCGAGGAGTCTGATGGAGGGGGTTGGGCTTCCCCATATGTTTGGTAAGAAGTCTGGGCAGTACAGGATGTGCGCTTACATGAGACAGTTGAATGCCGTGACGGCGTCCTCGTCATATCCGATTCCGAGGATTGACGACACTATTGAGATCTTGGCAGGATCGAAGATGTGGTGTGTCCTAGATTTGAATAATGCGTATTTTCAGGTAAGCATCGATTAACGGGATAGAGATAAGACTACGATTGTGACTCCATTCGGTGCACATCGGTTTGTTCGTATGCCATTCGGGTGCAAGTCGGCCCCGTCTACGTGTGCGCGTCTGCTGGATATAGTTTTAGGTGATTTGCGTCCACTGTCGTGTGTGAACTATTTTGATGACGTCATAGTGCATGGAGCAGACTTTGATGATGTCCTGACTAAGCTGGATGCTGTGTTGGAAAGGCTACAGCAGGCAGGTCTTACGTTGAATCCGGGAAAGTGCGAGTTGTTCCGAACGGAAGTAACATTTCTGGGTCATGTATTGACCCCCGAGGGCTTGTCTGCTGACCCTGAAAAGATCCGGCAGCTGGCTGAGTGGCCCACTCCACGCACCCCAAAAGAGTTGAGTAGTTGTCTAGGGCTACCATCGTTCTTTCGGAAGTATGTGCGATCGTTCGCTGAGATGGCAGCGCCGCTGTTTTCGCTGACGGGGAAAGACGTAAAGTTTAGTTGGTCAGAGGAGGCGCTAGCATCGTTTGAAGCACTGAAGGTGGCGCTGTCGACTTCGCCTGTGATTTCGCTGCCCAGGTTCGGCGCGGAAGCTGGTATGTTCATTCTGGACTGTGATTGTTCGGATTTGAGTACTGGAGCCGTTCTCCTGCAGGATCAGGATGGCGAAGAGAAACCACTGGCGTATGCGAGTCGGAAGTTGTCCAAGTCTCAACGTAATTACAGTACAACTTGTAAAGAGTTGCTAGCGTGCGTTCTGTTCGTGCAGCTCTTTAGGCACTATTTGTTGGGCCGTAAGTTTACGATTCGTACCGACCACGCCAGCCTGCAATGGCTCATAAACTTCAAGCAGCCTTCCGGCATGCTCGCTCGTTGGTTTGAGATCTTGTCCGAGTTTGATTATGAGATAGTGTTTCGCCCGGGTGTGCAGAATCCGGTGGCGGACGCGCTGAGTAGGCGTCCGGCAGACAGAGTGGATGCGGAGACACAGACCAGCGAAGTAGCTGAGTCAGTTCGCGAGGTGGATGCTTCCTCCTGGTCCTTGAGTTATCTGCGACAGGAACAGGATAAGGACCCTAGCATAAGTGAAATTGGGAAACATTTGTCGGCTGGAGTTAAGCCGCGACGAACCACGGTATCAGGTTCCTCTAGGCTATTGTTTAAGCAGTGGAGACGACTGCAGTTGATTGATGGCACTTTGTATCGAATGTACAAGCCACGCGCTGGTGAGTGGAGTCAGAGTCGGTTCTGGTGGAGTCAGATGTCGGCTGAAACCGAGGAGTTTTGTCGCAAGTGCCAGAAGTGCACCTTACACAGTCAACCGATCCCGCGGCCACGTGCATCCCTTGGTGAGCTCTACTCAGATGAACCTTTTTATACGATTTCTATTGACTTTTTGACCGGTCTGCCGATTACCGGAAACGGGAACAAGCATCTGTTGGTTGTGTGTGATCACTTCACCCGCTGGTGTGAGGTGTATCCTCTTCCGGACATGAAAGCGACGACAGTGGCGACGACCATTGTGAACGAGTTTGTCGCTCGGTTCGGCTGTCCACGGCGCTTGCACTCCGATTGCGCCGCGAATTTTGTAGGGTCAGTCATGACGGAAACCTGCCGTATCCTCGGCATTGAAAAATCACGGATCTCCGCGTACCACGCCGAAGGGAACTCAAAGATGGAAAGGCTAATGCGGACTATCATCACGATGTTGGCGAGATATCTAGATGACAATCACTCGGAATGGGATGTTCATCTGCCGCTGTTGATGCTCGGGTATCGGTCCCAGGTGCATTCGTCGCTCGGCTATTCGCCCTACTTTCTCATGTTCGCTCGAGAGCCCCGGCTCCCAGCTGAAGCGAATCTGCACGCGCCTACGGTGGCGAAATCTCGGACGGTGTCCGAGTACGTGGACAGCCTATGTACCAGTCTGCGCAAAGCGAGAGAGTTTGGGATCGCTGCGTCGAATAGGCGACACGCGCGCAACAAGAGAGCCTACGAGAAGAAGCTGAGCGAGCATACCTTTCAGGCTGGTGATCAGGTCCTGTTGTATAAGAGTGTAACAAAGTTGTTTTTTTGGGTCATCTTAATCCCAGCCATTCAGCCCCCTACCCCCACCGTTCCTAGCGCGACAAGTTTCCGGCAGATACCTGTCGCCGGCTTGTCGGCTGACAAGGCAAGCCACCGCTCCAGTCGGGGCCGTTCAATGGACCTTGCCCCTTCCCCTCCTCTCTCTCTGGCAGTCATCCCGGCCGCCAGAGCTGTGACCGCGATAGCCGGCACCGAGACGAACCCCTTCCTCACCGTCAGATGTTGGGCTGCAGCGCCCCGAATCCGTCGGCTGCTTGTATGCAGCCCGAGAGTTGCCCAGTTGGCATTGTAGCAGCTCACGTGTCCGGCGCCAGGCCAGCGAGGCTGCCGATGTGCACTCTCAGCACCAGTTCCCACGGATGGAGACCGAAACGCTGAGATCAGGATCTGTCTCTGATGTCAGAGGGACAGCTGACCGCTTACGGTAGAAGTCACAGAGTTCGCCTTTGTTCTCTAGCGGGGATGAGTAACCCCACTGATGCGGCGCAGTTGTGACGTGGACTAAGTCCCGTGACCAGTGACGTGTCGTACTGTGAGCTACCTTGTGACGGAACCGAGAGGGCACAGAAGGGAACTGGCCGTCGAGGCGCACGGTTGTGAGTCGGAGCTCGACGGGGCAGGGTGGCCGAGGGAGGGCCAGCCCTGTCCCGTACTTCTGTGCTGAGGTACGTCGGATTCTGCCTGAGAATCGCTGCGTCTGTTGAGATGTAGTTCTCTGATATAAAGTAGAGCACCTATCTGTCAAAATGAAGCTACATCGTTAACGCTATATCACGCTGCGCCACTAATGTCTAATCTTCGTGGCAGTTGTCTGTTGACTAATTTGCACAATATAGAAGTGCTGGCGTTGGAGGTGCGTGTCAAGAAGTGAGATCAGAGCACGGAGATGAAGGCTTAGAGCTGTTGAATTTATACCCGGGGTCTTAATATCGTCTAACGCTGAGGTCAAACCCTCGCACTATCAACGTGCCAGAAGAGTTTTGCCCCATCAGAGAGGGGGAGAAAAACCTTCTCTACAACTGGGTCCGTGACCTCGGATTTGGTTTCTACAACTATGTGTTCATGACCTGAGATGACACAAGTAAATGCCTGAAATTGCCAATAATTCAGAATTGAATCTAATCATGGTGCCTGAGTCAGAAACAGGAAGCCATCATCAGAGAGGAGCAACTGCTATCACCAGCCGACTGCTGTACCAGAGGAAGCCAGAGGCTTCAAGGAAAATTCACCACTGCAGCCATCTTCACATCTGAAGCCTGCTCAGCCAGTAAATCGTAAGTTCGGGCATTCTCGAAATCCTGCCAAAAACATGTTTGAATTTTGGCCACTACTAGAAAGTGTTGTATACATTTATAATATCGCTTTGCCTACTGTTCGTTGTATGCGATACTTAATTATTGTGTGGACTCTGATACCAAAGTAAATTATGGTGTGGACTCTGATACCAAAGTAAATTATTGTGTGGACTCTGATACCAAAGTAAATTATTGTGTGGACTCTGATACGAAATTGAAACGAATACTTAGTGAAGCCTAATATTTGTGAGAATGATTTTGGAAAATGGTTGCTTGATTAAATACGAATAATTTTGGACAATGATAACTTGATTAAAGAAGTTGTAATGCCAGCGAACAGTATTATTTAAGTACGGCTCGAGATACGAGCTCATGGTTTTAGGAAAATATCAAACTGTTCTTGAGTCTGTTATAATTAATTTTATGTGAGGCTCAAATAATTTAAATGAAAATTATATGAGCCTAGAGTAAATATAACATTGTTGAAATGAAATTCATCTGAAACCGTAGTATTACAATGAACTCCAATGCACTTTAAAAATAGACAGTGCCTACTTATAAAAATAGTTTAATGATAGGAATAGATGAGAATTAAATAGGACAGTCATATACAAATATTTTTGGGACTCGAATAATTCGCCTTCAAGGGAATTTAATGTTACAGAATTGATTTTACTTTCGGAGATTAATTATTTGAAGTATATTTATTTGAAGAAAATGAGATTATTGCCAACGTAAAGGCATAATTATTTTATTTGGTTAACACTTGTGACCAAATGAAAGCAAATTATTGGGAACATGTATGTGTGTGCGTATGTATGTTGGATACGGTGCAAGACGAGTTTGATTTACTTGAGCGCTAAGAGGCCACGTGACTAGTATGTCACAGCCTAGATGGATTCGGTGCAAGAATGGTTGATTAACCTGAGCATCAAGAAGTTACTTGGCTAGTAGGCCACTTAGCTTGGGTTAAGCTGTTTATTTTGAGCTCCTGAGAGAGCTCTGACTGAAGCTTGATTAGCCTGTCAGTACTGTCGAGACTTGAGTCCAATGACAGAGCAACGATTCATGCTGATCCCTGGTGTCCTGTGAGACACGCGAATGTTTGTAGAGAATGTATGTTAGAGGGCGTTCCCATTGCTCAAATCTTTGCATTTTCGCTGAACCTTGTCACATAATGAGCTTTTGTTTGAAGTGTACATTTTTGTCTAGCTGACAGTGCCAACCTACAGTGACGCCACCTATACAGGAACACCGGAGCGCAGATAGCGCCATCCATGAGAATTACGGACGCAAGTAGCGCCACCTGACAGAAAATTGGTAGGTCATATGTGGTGCCACCTATGGGAACTTAGGAATAACTTGACGCAAGTGGCGACGCCTATATCGAACAGACGCAGCGTGTGTAGTGCCACCTATGTTAGTATGGATTGATCTGATGTTACGCTCTTAGCTGTTACTTGTGAAGTGCTGTATTAATTTTGGCTAGTGGCTAAAATGATCACTTAACCTGCCTCCGCACCTGCGAACCGAGTCTTGTCCTCGAGACCTACAGCAAGTTAACCATTCCTGGCCTTCCACCCGGTGAAGAGAAAGCTGACTTCATCTGATGATCAGGAGATAGTGCTCGACTAACTCGAGTCAGTTCAGTGCATGTCGTCACCACTCAATGATCTGCCACAGGGAGATGACCGCGATCCAGACGGTGCTGTTACAGCACTGCCGGCGACTCCACTGATCAACGGAGCTGCGCTTCATGGCGACACCTGCTCACGGCTGGCGCCATCCGAAGTGCGCTGCCATGCCGCCCTGAGGACCAGGCTACCTGCGCCTGACCGAATAGTGCTCTCGAGAACTTTAGCGGCGTATACTCGAGTGTGCCCGAGAGGCACACACAGGTGGGCAGGCATTTTCCTCGCCTTATCTGCCACACTGTTGGCAGAATCTTCAGTGAACGTCGAACGCTATGGTGATCACTTCTTCATCTTCACTTCTTCGGCGGAACTTGATGTTGGCCGTGATTTGTCTACTGGGATTTAGGATTCCCCTTGTGTGCGTTAATCCAAATCTTTAGGACCTGCGCTGTGTTGTAACAAAGTTGGTTTTGGGGTCATCTTAATCCCAGCCATTCAGCCCCCTACCCCCACCGTTCCTGGCGCGACAAGTTTCCGGCAGATACCTGTCGCCGGCTTGTCGGTTGACAAGACAAGCCACCGCTCCAGTCGGGGCCGTTCAATGGACCTTGCCCCTTCCCCTCCCCTCTCTGGCAGTCATCCCGGCCGCCAGAGCTGTGACCTCGATAGCCGGCACCGAGACCAATCCCTCCCTCACCGTCAGATAATGGGCTGCAGCGCCCCGAATCCGTCGGCTGCTTGCATGCAGCCCGAGAGTTGCCCAGTTGGCATTGTAGCAGCTCACGTGTCCGGCGCCAGGCCGGGCGAGGCTGCCGATGTGCACTCTCAGCGCCAGTTCCCACGGATGGAGACCGAAACGCTGAGATCAGAATCTGTCTCTAGTGTCAGAGGGACAGTGGGCCGCTTGCGGTAGAAGTCACACAGTTCGCCTTTGTTCTCTAGCGGGGATGAGTAACCCCACTGATGCGGCGCAGTTGTGACGTGGACTAAGTCACGTGACCAGTGACGTGTCGTACTGTGAGCTACCTTGTGACGGAGCCGAGAGGGCACAGAAGGGAACTGGCCGTCGAGGCGCACGGTTGTGAGTCAGAGTTCGACGGGGCAGGGTGGCCGAGGGAGGGCCAACCCTGTCCCGTACTTCGGTGCTGAGGTACGTCGGACTCTGCCTGAGAGTCGCTGCGTCTGTTGAGATGTAGCTCTCTGATAGAAAGTAGTGCACCTGTCTGTCAAAATGAAGCTACATTGTTAACGTTATATCACGCTGCGCCACTAATGTCTAATCTTCGTGGCATTTGTCTGTTGACTAATTTGCACAATATAGAAGTGCTAGCTTTGGAGGTGCGTGTCAAGAAGTGAGATCAGAACACGGAGATGAAGGCTTAGAGCTGTTGAATTTATACCCGGGGTCTTAATATCGTCTAACGCTGAGGTCAAACCCTAGTACTATCAACATGCCAGAAGAGTTTTGCCCCATCAGGGAGGGGGAGAAAAACCTTCTCTACAAGAGTGTCGTGCCGAGAGGTCAGTATTATAAGTTTGTCCGCCCCTGGAGGCCGGCAACTGTCCTAAGCCGAGTGGGTGATGTCAATTACCGGATACGTCTGCACGGGAGCAGACAGACGATTCTAGTGCATCATAACAGACTGCAACTAACGACCGCTCAGGTGACCAGGGATGCAGTGCCTGGATGTGCAGCTGGTGTAACAGACACACCAGCAGGACGTGGCTTGAGTGTGAATGATGAGAGGTAGGGCGTCGGTGAGCCGCTCGCCCCGGCGTCCGGGGTTGGGTCACCCGCACCACCCGTTCGATGTGGCATATTCCGACCTGGTGTGCTGGAATCTGGAGGCGAAGGGGTTCACATCCTTCCTCCGGAAGCACCGCTCTCGGAACTCGCGTCGTTGGGGAAAGTGGGGTTCTTGGCGCGGATGCGTTAGCGGCTGGTGGTGCCGACAGTAACAGTGGCGATCTGGGTCCCACCCAAGCAACTTCCGTTCAGAGGGAAGAAGGGGATAGGTGCCCCGCTGTCAGGAGAGAACCGGCGTTGACGGGCACTACGGTTAGCTTAGGAATAGAAAGCCCTGATATTGTCCCATCCGTGGAGGGAGTGGGGTCAGAGACAGATGACCCCGGGCCTGGACTTCCCCCGAGTGTACCGCCAACTGTGTTGCGACGATCGAGTCGGGTTAAGCGAGCTCCTGGTTGGGTGTTGTTAGAATAGTCGCTAGTTACAGTGTAAACGTGTGTGTGATGTGAGGTTGCGCGATGTTAGATTAAGATGCTAATGTACGAATTGTTGTTAGAACAGCCGCTGGTTACAGTGTAAAACGTGTGTGATGTGAGCACCTGGTTGCGCGATGTTCGAATAAGACGCTAGTGTACCAATTGTTATAACTAGCGTTGGGCGGAAATGAGGATCCCGTCGGGATGCGTTGGTCGATGGGCGGTTTGTTTTGGGTCTGCAACACATTGTGAAACTGTGTAATGTCTGTGCGGATTGTGGAACGCTTCAGTCGTTGTGGCGCCGGCAGTTCTGCCTATGGCGAGTGCTAGAGGCCTTGTGCTGAAATCCAGTGCATATCCTATTAAGACTTGCGACGGTCTTGCGCAGTCGTGACATCAGTCTTTGTGTTGCGGAGAAACCCGTTGCTATGCTGCTGACGACCACTTGTGGCGATAGTTCGAGCAGCGCGGCGATACATCGTGTGCCATTTCACTCCGGTGTCATGTCTTGGTCGTGGGTGTTGGGTGCGTGTGCACTCCTTTTTTCAAGGTTTATAGGGTGTAGACGGGTGACGTCATGGTCCCGCGCGTCGCCTTGGCGACGCGTGCCTTCCTATTGGCTTGTTGGTTTCGCGCCGAAACACCCCGACCGCGGGGAGTGTGAGAATAAAGCTGCCTGCGAGCGGACGTGCGGTCCGCCGTGCGGTGTGGACTCGAAATCGGTCATACGTGCTTGGAATTCGGACCCAGCGACAATATGTCTATCAAAATGCACTTTAATGCTGCCCTTAAAGCTCTGGAGCAATTCCGACATGTATATACTGATACACAGATATAATTTTAAAAAAATCAATTTTGTTAACTTGCCTCTCAGATACTTCCAACTTACTCTACAAAATACTTTACCTTCTTATTACTTCACACAGGGCTAGATAGCAGATAGTGGCTCTATAATGTTATGTCATGCCAAATATGCTTACATGTCTAAATGTGTACATGTCATGCCAAATATACTTACATGTCTACATGTGTACATGTCATGCCAAATATGCTTACTTTTTAGTGCCATCTAATGGTCTCCATATGCTGGGCAATGGTTATTGAACTACTGTTATATCTGTCATAACATGTATGTTGTTTTCATCTGGTGTTCATGGCACATTCAAGATTAGAATATTCCAAGACATAGCTAGCGAAGCTTTTTCTCCAAAGGGAGGTTAGGTTAGGTCATGCTGCATTTTTTCAAACATTTATTTTTATGCTATGCTACCGAAATGGAAGCCCTTTTGTTGCTATATTGCTTACAACCTGAAAAGTAAGCATTTGCACAGAAAATGAGTGATACCATCATCTCAGTCACCTTCATAAACATTGCATTGGAATTATAAATTCCAGGGATTCATAAAACACATTAAAGCATAAATTTACCCGTAGGCCTAGGTTCATATTTGGGAAATCCAGCTATGGATTCAA
Organism: Ashinkailepas kermadecensis; assembly: GCA_034440615.1. NCBI lineage: Eukaryota > Metazoa > Arthropoda > Thecostraca > Neolepadidae > Ashinkailepas > Ashinkailepas kermadecensis. Next base: position 63,886 of record JAOTOM010002034.1, on the reverse strand, counting down.
TTTAAATTCGGGAAACACAAGGGGTTATTAACGATAACAGGTTGAGGGTTGTTGTATCCTATGAACTGAAGAAATTCTGCACCAAACTTAAGAGCATGTTCAATAACCTAGGAATCCAAACAATATTCATCAGCCTCATATTTCAATTTCCCATGCCAACAATCAGAAACACCGTATGCTCAACCACAACAACACTCTGATGTCTTCGCTGCGCCACAGATGAATCTTAGCCAGGCTTTGAAACGTATTTGGAATGTTTACGGGACCTATATAAGACTTGTATAGGTCAATGACGGGATGTCACCGTATATTATCCTAATAATGTTGCGGAGAGCTGTGTTGAGCATAGTTGAATTGAAGATGATTATAAAAAGTAACCAAATTCTCATATTATTAAGTAAAATAGGATAAAAAATTGGTCTAATATATTTCGGGCGTGACCCTTCTATGAGACAATACACATACAGAGGGCTCTGTATGTGTATTGTCTCCGAAGAAGGGTCACGCCCGAAATATACTAGACCGATTTTGATCCGATTTTACTGAATAATATGAGCATTTGGTTACTTTTTATAATCATCGTATATTATCCTGGTAGATTCTACTAGAAATCTCGCACCTTCCTTCTTACGTCACTAGGGCTGGCACTAGAAAACATACTAGATTCCGTTGTACCCTTTATAGTATTAGTATCCAGGCTTGTGGAGGAGATACAAGAAGGTTGGTGTGTTTTGCCGAGCTGTGGAAAGTTAAAGGTGTCCCAGGTGGAATTCTTTCTGGATCATTGGCGAATCGATCATAACTGGCGAATTGTTTGGAAAGCTCCAGAAAACAATTCAAAATGATGTAGATAATTCCTTCATTATAGGACCTACCTAGGCAGTCGGGTTCATTTGACCATGTTGATGTGTGGGCATTATTCCAGATCTAGGTAAAATGCGATTTTTTGGGATTTTTTTTTTAAATACAGGGTATTTTAATGTAAAAATCATGATGCGACCACTCATTTTCTCCGCAAGTAATTATTTTTCAGTTGGCAAACAAATACACGACCATAATCTTCACTGCAAATGCGTATAATTTCAGCACATGGCGTATAATTATCCGTACCTGGTGTGTCACAGATGTGATAAAGAAGACATTCAACACTTCATGCACTCGATTTAATACTCTGTCATCGAAAACCTTATGTTTCTGCCTTAATTAGACATTATCTCCGAGAATGAATACTCGCAACACGTCGCGCCAGCAACCGTCGATAAGGGCCAGAAATTTCTTGTGATGCTGTATTATTTTATTTTCAATATATTTGATGATGTCATGGCGGACAAATTTGTTTCGGATGATTCTGGTTTTCCGGTTAGGTTAGGTTAGGTTAGGATAGATTATATTATGATATAATATATTTTATATATTATGCTACATTATCTTAGTCTAGGTTAGGTTAGGTTTTTTTTCCTTCCCCCCCGACTTAATGCATATGACGTCATCAAATCATTATGACGTCATCAACCGTCGCTGACTTAAAAGTAATCATTTGCGAGGTTGCATCATGATTTTTGTGGTTAGGCTAGGTTAGGCTTTTGTTGTAAGTTATTTATTTTATTTTTTTTTAAATAAAAAGGAGTTTTTTTTTTTAAATGAGTGGTTGCATCATGATTTTTACGTTAAAATACCCTGTATTAAAAAAAATCACCAAAATCACATTTTACCTGTTTCTGGAAATTTACCAATGTGTGTAGGTAGGTAGGTAGGTACCTAGGTAGGTACCTACCTACCTACTGTAGGTACTTACTTACATGGATACTTCTCTAGTTCAACCTAGTCAGTCTAGTGCCATCTAGTGAACAACCCAATTCATCAGTGGTAGTAGAACATAAGTAAGAGTGATGGATTTTCTTCCAACTTCTGAGGATAGTCTTTACCCTCCAGTTTAAAAAAGAACATCTCAACAAATTAAATACCTGTGTTTTCCTCAGTCTCCTTCAAGGAGCTAGCCACAATAATTTCAGTATTATTAAGTGCTTCATTAAGGTCAGCAGGACACTTTTTTTTAACACATTTCCTTCCATAAAAGAAACAAATTGATAGGTTAGGTTTGGTTAGGTTAGGTTAGTTTAGGTATTTTAGTTTTTGTTTAATCGCACCGAAAAGGGAGCTTTCAGTCTGGTAACATAGCATAAAAAGGAATGCTTGTAAAAAATACAAAATGCAGCATAGCCTAACCTAGCATAACCTGTAATATTCAGTCAATTTGGAGATCAAGGTAAAATTTGATTTGGGGACTTATTTGTATGAATGTGATGTTTTTTACTTGATTAAATTGATGTGACCAATCATTTTCTCTGCAAATGATTATTTTTCAGTCAGAGACAGTCCATACAATTGATGAGGTCATAATGTGCACCAATATCATGATGAATAATGCAGTTTAGAAAGTCCAAGTCTAACCTAACCAGGAACCTTCCATTTCAGGGCATTATTTCAGATTTTGGTAAATTTCAATTTGTGCTGTGAGGTAATTTGTGCATCCTTGGTATTTCACTTTACATTGCAATGTTTATGAATGTGATTAACATTGGTGTGACCACTCATTTCCTCTACAAATGCTTACTTTTCAGTTGGCAGGCACAATAACACAAAAACAATGTGCTTTGAGTTGGGTAATATGGCATAACAATTTGTTATTATTGCAGCTTAAAGTAACCATGTGACAATTTTTGTACACATTTTACCCTCACAATAATGCAAAGGGGTTAGGTTTGGTTAAGTTAGGCTAGGTTAGGCTTTTGTTGTAAGTTATTTATTTTATTTTTTTTTTAATAAAAAGGAGTTTTTTTTAAACAGTTCAGGCTACCTTAGGTTAGGGTAAGTTAGTTTAGGTTTTTTAGTTGAAAGTTGTTTTAGCAAAAAATTGTTGGTGAATTTTCCATTAAAAATAATCTGCTTTCTTGCATGGCATGTTGGGCTAGGTTAGGTTAGGTTATGTTATGTTGCATCTTTTCTTTATTTTGAACACTACTTTTTATGCTGTATTACTGTATTTTATGCTGTATGCTGTATGCTGTATGCTGTATTTTATGCTCCAAGCCTCTGTTTGGATGTTGTTTTGCCTTCCAACTTAGAAGTGTGCATATGCAGAGGAAATGAGTGGTCACATCATGTTCAGCACATTCATAAGCTTGCATTAATAATTTGCAATATATTTAGATAATAATCATTTAGAAATAATTTGCGATCAAACATTAAAAAATCAACATAATCAGTAGTATTGCCCCTTAAGGTATCCAACAGATAAGTTCTACACACATTTTATTTCCATGAAGCAAACAATAGGGTTAGGTTTGGTTAGATTAGGCTATGTTAGGCTTTTCTTTTAAGATGAGAAGCAATCCAAAATTCCTTTTTTCCAGATTTAAAAAAGATTTTTTTTCTTAAAAAACTTTAGACTAGGTTAGATTAGGTTATATTAGGATTTTTGTGGTTAAAATGTTTTAGAAGAATAATTCTTGCAATAGTTTTCATTATTTTCTTGCATGTAAGGTTAGGCTGGATTAAGATTGGTGATATTACATTTTTGTTCTTTCTTTTCAACATTATTTTTATGCTATGTTACCAAACTTCAAGCCCCTTTTTTTTCTTTTTTTCTCCTTTTTTTTTGTTTGTTTGCCTGTCTACTGAAAGGTATCCATTTGCAGTGTAAGTGAGTGGTCACAGCATGCTAACCACATTCTTTGCACTGGAAAAAAACTGGAAACATTGTACCAGAAAATGAAATTCCATGAAATAAAAAAATCACCTTAAAGTGCAAATTAACAATCTTACTGAGCCGAGATTCCCATGTAAGAAAAAAAAACATGTAGATTGAAGCCCCTATGCCAATTATTGGTCCATAATATGTTTTCTGTTGTGAATTGAATGAGTTTGACATACATATATAGAAGAAGCCTCCAGTCAAATTTTTGTCACATATTTTACTGGTGCTTTCTGACATGATTTAAATACTTTTGGGTTATGTGTTTTTTTTTAATAGAAGCACCTGAGTGCAAATTGGAAGACTGGATTGGTATGGACTGGACTGGTATGGAAGTATGGACTGGACTTGCACACCTAGCATCTTCTTCCACTATCTTTTTTTTTGGGTGGGGGGGATCATATATAAGTGGGATAATCACTATTTAAAATCATGCCATTTAACATTCAAATCAGTGTAGGCTTGCAGTGTAAGTTTTTTTCTTGTTTTCTTGGAGGTTCTTTATTCGATGCAATGTTTATTAATGTGCTTGACATGATGTGACCACCCATTTCCTCTGCAAATGCCTACTTTTCAGTTGCAAGGCAAAGTAACACCCAAATAGGGGCTTGGAGTTTGATAATATAACATCTTGGAGTTAGGTAATATAGCATAAAAAGTAAGATTCAGCATGAATAAATAGTAGCAGGACCTAGCATAACCTAGCCTAACCTGGCATGCAAAAACGAATTCTTCTTTAAAAATACAAAATTTCGAGAGAAAAAATTCCATAAAAAAAGAAAAAAAAACAACCTGACCTACCCTGAACTGTTTTGGAAGAAAAACAAGCTGTTTTTTAAAAATATCCAACACAAAAATCAAGCCTACAACAAAAGCCTAACCTAACCTAACTTAGCCAAATCTAACCCCTTTGTGTGCTTTATGGAGATAAAATGTGTGTAAATTGTCTCATGGTTACCTTAAACTCCAATCTGAAGTGTTTACAAATTATTGGAACTTATTTTTTGTATGAATGTCACCCCACATGTTTGGCTTTGTTGTATGCCTCAACACATTTATTTTTCTTTCAGTTGTGTTCCTGACGTGGACACCATGTCTCGGATGAAGGCTGGGAAATGTCCCACAGATGAACTGTCCATCACAAACTGTGCCATCGTAAATGACAAGACCATTGGTGAAGATGGCATGTGAGTATTGATTGTTATTGCTGTCATTGATAAGGAGCGCCTTGGGTAAGATGGGCGACGCTATGTGACGCAACAGTCGACGTGTCGTAAAGCCAATATCCACCACCATCAGGTCGATATAATGTCATATAGTCATGCACAGGTGGTCATATTTCGCCACCAAGGCACAATGGGCCAGGAGCCCTGGCTAGCGCATCATAATTGGTTTCAGTGACTTTTTGGTATCAATATGAAACATACATCAAACTGTTCGTAATCGATCATGGAACATGAATCTGAGAATAGAGTTTCAGTGAATTCGCCCATGTAAGCATACGAATTCACGAAACAGGAAACTTTGTCCGCCGCAGTGGGAAAGGCATCAGTGCGTCATGAAATCGGCTTACATTTAATTATGGGCACTACATGACCGATGCAGTCGATGTGCCCTGAAGCCCTAATAACTAACTTACATTTAATTGGGGCTAAACGAAAATATTGAAATGGGTTTCTTGCATTGTGCATGTTTTGTGTTCGAATGGGACATTGGCTTCATGATAAAAGTGAAAGAAAAAAGTTTTCTTCTTCTTTTTGATATAATTTTAGCACCCGATTAAGTTGAAGCTAAAATGGATGCATGCAGGCTGCTGATGACGCATTTAGATATGGTTATCACGTCTTCAGGTGTGCCAGGTCAGTGTGATCCACATGTGACCTGATTCAGGGTCTTGTTAGGTCAGGTGTGTGCATACTTGGTTTGCGTAATTTTCACGTGTTTCGTAAGTGTTTGGGTGCACTTGCGATGACGGTGCTCATCTGTTACCCTACGCTTATCAGTGACCAGAATATGACCGAGCATCATCTGCAATGTCATTGGATAACCTGAGTTGTTTTCAGCTTTTTATCTCAAAATGTTGCGGAACATTTCTCCTGTTCTCTCTTGAAGGGTAAAATGGACGCTGGAGTGGAATTCTGCAATGGAAATTACTCCAGGCTGGCTGTCGACTATTGCTCTCGGATAAGAACCAAATTAAAGGCAACTTTTGTTTGTTGGGTGGTTCACAACGCACTTTATGCAAGATCACGGCTTATGGCGCCGCCTATGCTGTTTCGCCGATGGGTCGCGTGATTGGGAAATGTCCGGAGTGGTTCGAGTGTTGAACTCAGGACCTTGGTATACAGAGCCCAACATCTTAACCACTTGGCCTTGGTATGCAGAGCCCAACATCTTAGCCATTTGGCCACCCCGCCCCTAAGGCAACGTAATATAGCGTTGCACATGTAGCGTGAGATGTAGCGTGCCATAGCTAGGACGAGGGGTTGATTTCTTTTTAGTTATGCATGTGATTACGTAATATCGGTTTTGTTCTCTGGCGTGTAATTTGAGAGGCAAACGTGTATCGTGTGCAGAAGATCTATACAAAAGCACAGTAACACAACGTGGTCTCTTTTGCCCCTGACCTAGTTTGGCTACATGCATGTGACATTTGCACATGTCAGTCTAGTGTATCAGTTTAGTGTATGTGTGTTGTTATCACGGATGGCAGGATCTGAGTGCGACTTCGGATTGATCAGGAGGGGATGCAGGGAAGAGCATTGAACTTGAAACAGGAAACGACATTCTTAGGATGTGAAGAATGTGTTTTTATCCTTCCCCAAAGACACCTCCCTCCCACATTAGCCAACGTCAGTGTCCGGACACTGTCTGCCTCTTCTGGTGTATCGCCAGCCACCTAGAGACCCCCTTCCCACATCAGCCAATATCAGTGTCCGGACACTGTCTGCCTCTTGGTCTGCCTCTTGTGGTGTATTGCCAGCCACCTTTAGACCTCCCTCCCACATCAGCCAACGTCAGTGTTCGGACACTCCGCCTCTCGTGGTGTATCGCCAGCCACCTAGAGACTTGCCTCCCACATCAGCCAACGTCAGTGTCCGAACACTGTCCGCCTCTTGTGGTGTATCGCCAGCCACCTGGAGACCTCCCACATCAGTCAACGTCAGTGTCCGAACACTGTCCGCCTCTTGCGGTGTATCGCCAGCCACCTGGAGACCTCCCACATCAGCCAACGTCAGTGTCCGGACACTGTCCGCCTCTTGTGGTGTATCGCAAGCCACCTGGAGACCTCCCTCCAACATCAGTCAACGTCAATGTCCGGACACTGTCTGCCTCTTTGGGTGCTGTATAACCAATGCAGTTGATGCGCCCTAAAACCCGAATAACCAACCAACCAAATGTCTGCCTCTTGTGATGTATCGCCAGCCACCTGTAGACCTGCCTCCCACATCAGCCAACGTCAGTGTCCGGCCACTGTCCGCCTCTTGTGGTGTATCGCCAGCCACCTGTAGACCTGCCTCCCACATCAGCCAACGTCAGTGTCCGGCCACTGTCCGCCTCTTGTGGTGTATCGCCAGCCACCTGGAGGTGACCATGTCGACGGCGCCGGGAGTATCGTACGTGTTTACGGTGATGAGACATCCCAGCGTGGAGCCCGGCGTGCTGGCGTTCTCACTGCCGCAGCGGAAGTGGGCTCAGCTCTCCATCAACCAGGAGCTCTCCTGCCGGCCGTACAACTTCAGCAAGACCCAGTACCTCAGCGCCATCGTGCTCGAGGCCGACTTCATGCAGAGGAAGAGGTGAGTAGTGCTGTCGGACGACGTGATGACTGATTCAGGCGGGGATCGTTACTGGTGTCCGCCTTTACGTGCAAATGTGCCACGTGGTTAATCAGCTTGAGTTCGTTTGGCATCGATCCAGTGGTGCGACCTACTGGATTACGTCCATATTCAAGGCTTGTGTTAGGAACAATCGGAACGCCATTGTTCGTGGAGCCATCGTGATTTTCTCTGGTGTTCGTTAGAGACGATGTGACGCCTAGGTGAACTTCGGTGGCTGTGTGCGTGATTGCGCTGCAAGTTCAATCGTGGCCCTGGATCATAGGTGTAGTAACGGGGAGGGAGGGGGCCATGGCCCCCACTTCGTGAAAGTTGAACATTAATGCTATAGCGATCCATGGTAAGAATCAACTTCAAAAAGTGTTTGGCTCCCCACTCTTTGAGACGTACCTACGCCTCTGCCCTGGGTCGTAGCGCTATCTCAATAAATGAAATGATATCGAGCGAAGTATAATGTAAAAGCTCAGCATACTTTGTTCTATGCTATAGTGAATTGGCAAGTAGTTGTGCTGACACAGGCACAACATAAGCGCCAGGACACCTCTGCGAGTCTTGCTGTTCATATTTTATCAAATGCATGCCTTTCTTGACTCGTTCATTTTCTTTGTGTTCTCGCTTACCGTGTTTCCTCATATTTCCTTTGATTGATTTTGCTGCCTAAGACTTAAAGCTGGCTATTCAATATTATATATTTATCAGCAAGCCTATGTGCTGAAATAGTAGTAAATCATTCTTTGGCTGTTAGGTTATCATCTACGACCATGGTGTAATATATTGCTTGGGGTCAAAGTATCTTGTGTTATCATGCATAGGAGCCGTTTTTATGATGGGAGACATGATGGGAAAAGCGACCGTTTTAAGCATCAAATTTTAGGAATTAAAATGGCAATATAAGCAATTTGAGATCACTTCAGGTTATCTAAAGCCAGCCGCGCACTCTTACCTTGGAAATGTGACTGGTCAACTGGGAGGAATGAACCATTGAGTCTTCGTTTTGCATGTGACCGACACAATGCCGATCCTGCGACCACAGCACCACCCAGGAGCCGTACGACACGGACAAAATGGCGGCGGCGTTCAGCGCCCAGTTCGCCCGGCAAGCATTCACCGTCGGCCAGCAGCTGGTGTTCGCCTTTGAGGGCAAGAAACTGCTGGGACTTGTCGTCAAATCCATGCAAGGTACTGTCGTGGCCATTGTTCGTTCGTTTGTCATGTTGCGATGAGCGCGACTGGGGAGGGCCCACGTGGGATCACTCGCGCCGCGCCGGACCTCCAGCTGATGACGCTCGTGTGTGTGCCCGGCACGTCCACGTGGGATCATTCGCGCCGCGCCGGACCTCCAGCTGATGACGCTGGCGTGTGTGTGCCTGGCACGTCCACGTGGGATCATTCGCGCCGCGCCGGATATCCAGCTGATGGCGCTCGTGTGTGTGCCCGGCACGCACGCTGACTTTCCGCCCCGGCGAGCAGTGACGCTAGGAGGAGCTTGCTGACTGCAACATCGCCCCGTGTTGAACACGAGATAACCGGTATAGCGAGCTGTTTGGAGTGCGTGCGGCGTGCTTGCGCACTCACTCCAGGGCGGTGTGTGACTCGTGACTACTCCACTGCGGTTCTGCAGTGGAGCACGCTTGAGGCGCTGGCAGGGATGTGACGGTTGGAAAGGAACGGATTACTACTCACGTTTGGGATCCTGAACATTTTCCGAATCGCCTCCTCGCGCTGCACGTTGAAGGGAACTCTGGTAGTTAAATGACCAGGATGAAATCATCCGGTCTAAGACGAGAGTCAGTTCGTAGTGCAGGGGACGAATAGTCTAGGGGTAAGTTACCCGTCTCACAATCGAAAGATTGTTGGTTCGAGTCTCACCTGTCGCTACTCTTCGCCCGCGACCAATCGGCGTGAGAGATTGGCGACGCAACATGACTCAACGATCGACGTGTCGTAAAGCCAATGACCACCAAGTTCGCAGTGGATGCACAAGATGTTCGCTTAGCACGGTTATCCACTGGCCCTGTCTCGTAGCGGACACTGGCCGATAATACAGATCGAGTGCCTGGGAGCGACGTGAGGAGGGCTACCTTTCCTCCACCTCCATTGGCACCTTCGGGCGAGACAATAAAGTCCCCTGTCACGCGTGTTCTATTACTTTGCCCCTTTTACAGAGCGTGTTACGCCATTTTAGTTGGCATACTGCCAATGTGGTTTCTCGGTGTAACGTTGATTTCTCACGGTGACCGTTGGCCGCCAGTGCGGTCACCGTCCTCACCTAAACGGCTTATATATCGGAGTAGCGGCACGGACGAAGCGTTGAGGGTTTCACGCAGGTTTGAAGGTGGAGGTTTCACCCCCTCACTTAATGCGATCCTGGACAGACCTCTGGAGGGGCGCTCCACAACCAGTAGCAGTTGATGCGCCCCTAAGCCCAAATAATCAATAAATCAATCAAAGACAGACCTATGGAGCCTATTGTTCCCGGTATCGGTTGTCTAGCCCACGTATGTAGGACACTTCTACAGGTTGTCCGATACAAATACAACTTCATACACTTTTTTTGGCATCACGTGCTAAATAATTCATGTATATTCTGCTTCGTATATGTGTTGGCATTCTCCGTGATGGCCGAGTGCAGAGACCCAAGTAAAAATGGCGTAATTTCATCTCCAAACAAATTTGGTGGTAGTACTCTGGGGGGAAATTCAGACATAATTTTACTTCCTGCACTGTCCCTTCTGCACATACCATCTCCAAAGTAGCACATATATTTCTGGTTCATGGCACAATAAACAGCCAGCGCCAGAATACGCCGGGCAGAACACAGTTTAGTTCAGATTATCAAGCTGTCGACAACATTGATGCTACAGTTCAAAAATCAAATGAAAATCCCAGTTCACCATCTCGTCCAGCAAGTGGGTCTCAGCAAGTTGTCTACTCACCGGATTCTAAGGCACCCCTCCATCTCATTCTGACGACATTCTGGTCTGTAAAACCGTAACTCCCCTGCTCTGGTTCTGTAAGTTCTGGTTTGCATTCATATTTCTTTACTAATTTAACGATAAATGTTCAGCGTCGGAAACCTTCCTTGAGCATCTGTAGTTTTAGGACGCAGATGCTCAAGGAAGGTTTCCGATGCTGAACATTTCTCCTTAAATTAGTTTTCCTAATGAAAACCAGTTTTACAGACCAAAATGTCGTCAGAATGAGATGGAGGGTTGTCTTAGAATCCGGTGAGTAGATAACTTGCTGAGACCCACTTGCTGGACGAGATGGTGAACTGGGATTTTCATTTGATTTTTTTACTGTAGCATCAATGTTGTCGGCAGCTTGATAATCTGAACTAAACTGTGTTCTGCCCGGCGTATTCTGGCGCTGGCTGTTTATAGTGCCATGAACCAGAAATATATGTGCTACTTTGGAGATGGTATGTGCAGAAGGGACAGTGCAGGAAGTAAAATTATGTCTGAATTTCCCCAGAGTGCTACCGCCAAATTTGTTTGGAGATGAAATTACGCCATTTTAATTTGGGTCTCTACACTCGGCCATCACGGAGAATGCTAACACATATACGAAGCAGAATATACATGAATTATTTAGCACGTGATGCAAAAAAAGTGCATGAAGGCTTTGAAGAAACGAAGCTCACTTCTACCTCAAGGGCCAAGTTAACCTGTAAAATTATCACTTCTGAGGACCCCTCCCAGACAAAGTCGTGGGAGGAGTCTCAGCGTTTGCACGGTAATAGCCATGACGTGCACGACGTATGATGGCTTGGGAATCAATTTATACTTGCTCTTAATTAACGATCCATCGTTTGAACGTTTTTCAGTGATGACTAATGAGGTCAGTATTGTCAAGCAATTAATGGTACAATGCACTCAGCTCCTGCGTTTCTGTACCATTCAGACCGTACCCTTATCAGGTTCCCAGATTTGGACAGAATCCGATAGCTGTCTTTCTCGCCAGTCTGATTTGTCTCCTCTCAACCCTCACTTGTTGTGGATCAGCCTGACTAACAGTTGCAGTGAAAAAATTGACTTTGGAGACATTTGACTCGCTGAAAGTGATGTATTTGTCTGAAAACTGCTGATATAGCAAGCGTTGTATGCTCTTACATAGCGAACTCCTAGCTAAGCCGTGTGCACTGTATATTGCTGGAGACCAATTGAAGCTCCACGCATTCAGCGCCTCTGAGCAGCGTTGAAGCTGATCACTGCATTGCTCGCCTTTAAGATCCTGCTGTTTCATTGCATTCACCAGCAGTCACTCACTATCGTTGCCATGCAGCATGACAATATCGACAGTTAACACTCGACTGGTGGTCGACTGTATTCTGACTGCGCTGTGTTGGACAAATGTATGCTATGCATATCGTTTACCGTGCATGAGCTGTTCTGTGTGTAAGGCGTGGTGTATATGAGGTGTGCTATGTATAAGGCGTGCTGTGTATGAGGTGAGCTGTGTATAATACATGCTGTGTATGGGGCGTGCTGCGTTTGTGGCGTGCTGTATATGAGGTGAGCTGTGTATGAGACGTGCTGTGTTTGAGGCATACTGTGTATGAGGTGAGCTGTGTATGGGGTGAGCTGTGTATGAGACGTGCTGTGTATGAGGCGTGCTGTGTATGAGGTGAGCTGTGTATGAGACGTGCTGTGTACGAGGCGTGCTGTGTATGAGGTGTGCTGTGTTTACAGCGGCGGATATTGCCGCCATGGCGGAAGGCAGGGACGCCAAGGCCCACGACACCCGCATCGGTCTGCTGCTACCCAACACCACCGTCCAGTTTGAGAAGGCTGAAAATTCCAGTCTGAACCTCATCGGCAAGTCGAAGGGGTCAGTGCTACATGTGATAGATATAAGGACCCGAAGCCCCGTCAAGACCGGTCGTTTTTTTATGGTTTGGGGATATATACCGGTCCTTTAGCCTAATCAGTTGATGGTGGAATATTTAAACATCCATAGTAGCATTGTAGGAGACATAGTAATCATAATCATCTTGCAACTCGAGAGGCCACATTTCAACGTTCTAGCCAGGAATTGTCATGCATTTAACAATTTAATGATAAATTATCGGGGTGAGTGGTCTACGCCCGCCTCCCGGCCGATTGGTTGTGGGCTCGAGTCCCTCCTGTCGCCTCCCGCCTTCGTCTGCGACCGGTCGGCGTGGGAGATTGGCGATATATGATCCTGACCAGTCGACGGGCCATAAAACCGACAGCCACCACCGGTGATCAATCCTCTAATATTTATAAGTGATCTGGCATGCTAATTGTTGAGAAAACAAATAATCAAAAACGTTGGTTAACGTGTCAGACATATTTATAATATGCAGTTTTCAAAAGCAATATTTGCAACTGCAATGTAGTTAAAAGAAAAGTCATTTGGTTTCACCAAATACGAGCAATGCAATATTACTGGAGCCAGTTTAAGATGCCCAATACATGACACAATACTATTACTGTAGCACGTTATTTCAATATACTGCACAAGTACCATTGTTTGTTTTTTGTTTTGTTTTTTTGTTTGGCTGTGTTGCCAATCTACATTATTTTCTTCAAAATTTGTTGAATAACAATGTAAGCAAATACAAGCCTTCTTTCATGCAGTAATGCATTTTGTATTGGCTGGCTTCTATAGCTAGCAGCAAAATTGCCCAAGCAAAACATCCGTTCAAATGCACCTGAATGACCAACTAAGTAATGAATGGCCTATCGAGCATAAAATCTCAAATAATGGCACATTCATGAATGCATTGACAGCCAAAACACGCTTGGAACAGCACCATGCACCGAATAAATTAATGACAATCAAACTCCCACTTCTACATCTAAGCTGTTTCTTCAATTAACACTATGCGCCCTAAAGCCCTAATAACTAACTTCAATTAACACTATCATCAATCAAGGTTCGCACACAGGTTTGTGTTCTTGAAAATAGGTAACAATCTTGGATCGTTTTTCTCGTCTTCAAGTGCCTTTAGACTTTGTAAAGGACGGCATCGACAAAGTATTGAAGTTTGGAAGCTGGGAATCATGGTGACTGGACCCACAGAAGACGAAATTCTTGGTGAAAAATGTGTTTACAATCATCCCTCTTTGTATTAATGCAAACCCCAATGATTAAAAACGATTAATGTTTGGATCAGCCCTAGTCTCACAGAACATCTGACCGCAAGTCCTTCCACTCATTGTCATAAGTGCGTTCCTTGACCCTTAGTCTTAGATAGTGTTTCCGGTCAGATCCTCACACATTGTCTCGGGGGAGGGGGGTCCTTTTATACCCACTCTAATTTCTAAGCCAAGCATTGAACGAAAACGAAAGTGGTGTCATCGAAAAGCGCTTGATGAGTGGAGCCCGAAACCACTAAAAAAATTGTATCCCTCCAAAAAAGTGACGTCACTAGGGAACCTATGTGATCATGACTGACATGCTTTTGGCACTGGGAGTTCATTTGGAGATATTTTAAAAGGAAAAAATATTTGGAATCAGAAAAGGAAGGCGAAATCGACCATGCCCTAATTTTTCCTGTAAAAATCAGCATTTTTTAATTGTAAAAATTTCTGGTTTTAATTTTTTTTTTTCATTTGTCTTTTTCTAATGGGTCGAATAGACCGCGAAACGTTGTTTCAAGTCAACCTGCCCTCATAAAAGAATGCTTACTTTAGCCAGAATCTTCCATTTTATTCCTAATTGGCAAATATGCCAAAACTAAATGTCATCAAAAACGAGAAAAAAATCACAAATAATGTGGTGCGTTTTGTTACATCCCTAAAGAGAAGTAAACACCGAAATGTTCTTTCAAATATCTTTATCCGTTAAAGCGTGACAACTGGTTGAACCTTTTTAGAGGTGACCTCACTCGACCTTAAATAACTCGTTGACCGTAAATTACCTGACCTCACAATTTTCACACAACATGCTAAATTGGTGTGGAAAAGGTGTTCTCACGAAACATTGCTACACAATCCACATAAATGACAGGTTGGAAAGCCTTAGGCTTGTCCCGTACGACTTACGAGTGGCCACGGAGCACAGCAGCTGGACCGCGCACAGGGGGATGTTTGTACAGCATGAGGCGCAGACGAGTGGAGATGGGAAGGGTAGTGTTTTCCAAATTAACCCAACTTGAAGTAAAATTGACGGTTGCGTTTTTAAATTGGGACAGCAACCAGTACAGACCAGCAACATCTGGTCCAGCTTCGACTTCGGCCTCGGCTTCGGTCAGCACAGTCACAGCACAGCAAACCAACAATTAGCACAGCAAGAGACGGAATTTTTGTACGGAAGAGTTCTTATAATGAATGTGTCATGTATTGTGCTGTATTAAAAAATACTCGTTTTATGTTGTACATTGTGCCCATTCTGACTGGAAAACTTGTTCACTCTTTGCTTGCCCTTAAATAATGTAATGCACCGGAACGTCGGGCATTGTAATAAATATATATTTTCACCTTAATGTACACAAAAACTAATACCGTGTTGCAAGCCACCCTAAATTACTTTCGAACTGTCTGCCATTCAACACCTTAACTAATGTGTTTTAAGAGTCGTTTTATAACCACCATGTTGTTGCTATCAATACCTGACAATACTCTCAATTCATGTTTTCAGGCATTCATAACAACAACCACGACACTCAAGCACAGTCACTCCTCACAGTGCAGATGGACACCCAAGCACAGTCACTCGTCACGGTGTGTGCGTGTGCCGCAGAACTCAGGTCCGCCAGTCGCTCATCAACCCCGACTGGGACTTCAACAAGATGGGCATCGGTGGCCTGGACAAGGAGTTCAACGCCATCTTCAGGCGTGCCTTCGCGTCGCGGGTTTTCCCGCCAGAAATCATCGAGCAGCTCGGTATGCATACGTCCTTCATATACATCATTTTTCGGTGAACGCTGTCTGTCTCTGCACATTCTGCCTGAGGACACTATTTGTGCATGGACTTGACCTGTCCATGACAACATTTTCATTCACGGCTTTCTAACACCTCATCTGATCCAGCACCTCACTCCACCAGAGTTCCGCCTCTCTGGATTACTCCGTCTGACGCTTCCAACCGCTCCTGTGATGTTCATTTCCCGTCCGCCTTAACCCACCAGTCACTAGGGGCTTTTTGTCCCTCCTTCCTTATTTGGTTTATCTTGATTAGCACCAGAACCGCTGCCGATGACGAGCTCAAGCTGTGAGTACCTTAAAGTGAGCAATTGAGCTGCGCATTATACAAAAAAAAAGTGTCCGAGGTAATTTTAGATCAGGTCAATGTTACGTCATAAGTTCATTTATGGGTGCTCGTAACCCGGCCCTAGGTTGATGGAATGCTTAAATGAATATATGTGCACGACTGAGAATGCATTTGGATATTGTGCTGCCTTCAATTGTGACAGGCGCATCTGAGCCGCCTGTGACCCGAGTCAAGCTCATGCTAGGTGAATTGTGTGTATATACTGCATGCGTGACAGGCGGATCTGAGCCGCCTATGACCCGAGTCAAGCTCATGCTAGGTGAATTGTGTGTATATACTGCATGCGTGACAGGCGCATCTGAGCCGCCTATGACCCGAGTCAAGCTCATGCTAGGTGAATTGTGTGTATATACTGCATGCGTGATTTTCTCGTGTTTCATAAGTGTTTTGGTGCATGCGTTCTCATTTGTTGATCCTACACTTACCAATGACCCAGGACATGACCAAGCATCATCCATGAAATCATTCCGTGACCCGAGTTGACTTTCTCATCCACCGCGCATTCTTTTTATTGAGAGACATGTATCGCGTGAAGCAGGTCTATGCAAATTCGCAGTGACCACACATGACCTTATGTTATCTGAACGTGATCGGACCACAGGCATACGATGTACGCAAGTGACAGTGCTTGCCATTTTATGACTAATTCACATGCACGAACCGTTTAACATGCATTTTTAGAGCCAAGCAATGCTCCAGAAATATTAAAAGTTTTTTTGCGTAACCTGTGACGTTATCGGTGGGCTTGAGGTAAACAAAGCTAAATCAGACCCAGCGAATGTTGTTAGGCTGTCCATTGCACTTGGTTTCATTTTGATCCGTTAATTAATTCTGGAGTTACCAGTTACGCTCGTTGGTTCCTGGGTTACGAGGGGGCTAAAATGCCCCCTCGGTGACTGGTGTTTGTGAGAACACGCCACTGGCTGCCGGGGTAAAACGCAGTAGTCAATATGTGCTATTTGTGGCTTCCCTCCGAGGTCACTGTAGCTGAATCAGCATGGCGTTAGACTCTTTATCGTAAGATCGTGGGTTCGAATAACACAACGGATATAGTTACCGAGTACACCCACGACCAATTGGCGTTAGAGGTTGGAGATGCTGCACGACCTAGCAGTCGCAACAGAGCCGAAGGTTCTTCTTGGCTTCTCCATCCCAGTGAATATTTGTTAAGAATGTCGGGACATCCCAGAATCTTACCGATATTCGTACGGTTAGGTTTAGCGTATGCTAAGTACCCAATTAGGGACCCATGCCATTCCCGGCCCCATCGAATTCACTAATTAATAAATATCTAACGCATTCGTGAGACTAAACGTGATCAGTTTGCGCCGGATGCTCAAGGCAAATAAGATTATGCATTTCGAGTGTTTAGCAGCCGCCTTCATCTCAGCCGCCTGCTCTGTCAACAACCTGGTGGAGGCTCCTCTTGCACTGGCGTCTGGCGCCTCTGATCACGAGTCCTGGCGCCAGCTGGGGCCGCTCCGTCCCACACTCGCCCGGCATGGTTTGGCCGGATCGATTGTGGCCTGCTGATGGTCGTCTGAGCCGCGGACCGGCAAGTGGTCGTGTGGGAAGTCTCCGACCGTGGGTAGCGTGCCGTACAGGGCGCCCTTACCAGTCACCACAGACACACATGTGGCCGTGTGGGAAGTCTCCGACCGTGGGTAGCGTGCCGTACAGGGCGCCATTACCCGTCACCACAGACACACATGTGACCGGCGGGAAGTCTCCGACCGTGGGTAGCGTGCCGTACAGGGCGCCCTTACCCGTCACCACAGACACATGTGGCCGTGCTGGAAGTCTCCTACTGTGGGTAGCGTGCCGTACAGGGCGCCCTTACCCGTCACCACAGACACACATGTGGCCGTGCGGGAAGTCTCCTACTGTGGGTAGCGTGCCGTACAGGGCGCCCTTACCAGTCACCACAGACACACATGTGGCCGTGCGGGAAGTCTCCTACTGTGGGTAGCGTGCCGTACAGGGCGCCCTTACCAGTCACCACAGACACACATGTGGCCGTGCTGGAAGTCTCCGACCGTGGGTGCCGTGCCGTGCACGGTGCCCTTACCCGTCACCACAGACACACATGTGGCCGTGTGGGAAGTCTCCGACCGTGGGTAGCGTGCCGTACAGGGTGCCCTTACCAGTCACCACAGATGTGCATTGGCTGCCATACGTTCAGCATGCTCCTGTTTCTGTTGTAATTATAGGGTTCACATTTCAGTAGACCATTTCTGTCTCCCACTAGCTGGTTGAAGCTGTTTGCATTCGGCTCAAAACGGCATGGTGTTCATGAATATCAAATTATAGTTGTATTTTAGCATACATAGATCTTTTAGCATACTCGGGACAACGAGGTGCTTCTTGGAATAGTAAGTACCTGATGCATTTCCGCCTAAGATACAGAGTCGGTATGTCTGATATGCATGCAGAGGTGCCAATCGAAGAGTCAGCCCCCCCCCCCCCCCCCCCCCCCCAACACAAGGGCGTCGCCACCGGGGGGCAGGGGGGGCAGTCGCCCCCTGCCGTGAAACTGGGGGGGCGCCGCCACCCCCTGAAATTTGAGGAGGCCCCCCATCCGCAAATGCACAGCAAAAAAGGTGAGCAAGGAGGCCGACGGGACAGAAGATCATACTGTCAACGAGGCCTCAAGACTGACGAGGCACCCAGGAAATATAATCAGGTCTCTATACGAGACGTAGAACAGAGATTGGAAGGAGGCTCCCAGGACGAAAAGGAGGCCCCATGACGAAAAGGAGGCCCCTATGACGAGAAGGAGGCACCCATGACGAAAAGGAGGCCCCTATGACGAAAAGGAGGCAACCATGACGAAAAGGAGGCCCAAGACGTAGAACAGAGATTAGGAGGAGGCCCCTAGGAAGAAAAGGAGGCCCCCAGGACGAAAAGGAGGCCCCCAGGACGAAAAGGAGGCCCCAGGACAAAAGGAGGCCCCAATACGTAGAACAGAGGTTGGGAGGAGGCCCCCAGGACGAAAAGCAGGCTCCCAGGACGAAAGGAATGCACCCAAGGACAAAAAGGAGGCCCCAAGACGTAGAACAGATATTGGGATGAGGTCCCCAGGACGAAAAGGAGGCCCCTAAGACGTAGAACAGAGATTGGAAGGAGGCCCCCCAGGACGAAAAGGAGGCCCCATGACGAAAAGGAGGCCCCAATGACGTAAAGGAGGCCCCAAGACGTAGAACAGAGATTAGGAGGAGGCCCCCAGGAAGAAAAGGAGGCCCCCAGGACGAAAAGGATGCCCCAGGACAAAAAGGAGGCCCCAATACGTAGAACAGAGGTTGGGAGGAGGCCCCCAGGACGAAAAGGAAGCCCCCAGGACGAAAGGAATGCACCCAAGGACAAAAAGGAGGCCCCCAAGACGTAGAACAGATATTGGGATGAGGTCCCCAGGACGAAAAGGAGGCCCCCAGGACGAAAAGGAGGCCCGCAGGACGAAAAGGATGCCCCCAGGACGCAAAGGAGGCACCCAAGACGTAGAACAGAGATTGGGAGGAGGCCCCCATGACTAAAAGGAGGCCCCCAGGACGAAAGGAGGCCCCCAGAACGAAAGGGATGCACCCAAGGACAAAAAGGAGGCCCCCAAGACATAGAACAGAGATTGGGATGAGGTCCCAGGACGAAAAGGAGGCCCCCAGGACGAAAAGGAGGCCCCCAGGACGAAAAGGAGGCCCCCAAGACGAAAAGGAGGCCCCTAAGACATAGAACAGAGATTGGTAGGTGGCCCTCATGACGAAAAGGAGGCCCCCAAGACGAAAAGGAGGTCCCCAGGACGAAAAGGAGGCCCCCCAGGACTAAAAGGAGGCCACCAGGACGAAAAGGATGCCCTCATGACGCAAAGGAGGCCCCAAGACGTAGAACAGAGATTGGGAGGAGGCCACCAGGACTAAAAGGAGGCCCCCAGGACGAAAAGGAGGCCCCCAGAACGAAAAGGATGCACCCAAGGACGAAAAGGAGGCCCCCAAGACGTAGAACAGGGATTGAGAGGAGGCCCCCAGGACGAAAAGGAGGCCCCAAGACGTAGAACAGCGATTAGGAGGTGGGCCCCAGGACGAAAAGGAGGCCCCCAGGACGAAAAGGATGCCCCAGGACGCAAAGGAGGCCCCAAGACGTAGAACAAAGATTGGGAGGAGGCCCCCAGGACGAAAAGGAGGCCCCAAGACGTAGAACAGAGATTGGGAGGAGGTCCCCAGGACGAAAAGGGGGCCCCCAGGACGAAAAGGAGGTCCCCAGGACGAAAAGGAAGCCCCAAGACGCAAAACAGAGATTTGGAGGAGGCCCCCAGGACGAAGGGGGGGGCACTCAGAACGAAAAGGATGCCCCCAGGACGAAAAGGAGCCCCCCTGGACGAAAAGGATGCACCCAAGGACGAAAAGGATGCTCTCAAGACGTAGAACAGGGATTGGGATGAGGTCCCCAGGACGAAAAGGAGGCCCCCAGGACGAAAAGGAGGCCCCAAGACGTAGAACAGAGATTGTGAGGTGGCCCCCAGGACGAAAAGGAGGCCCCCAGGACGAAAAGGATGCCCCCAGGACGCAAAGGAAGCACCCAAGACGTAGAACAGAGATTGGGAGGAGGCCCCCTGGACGAAAAGGAGGCCCCTAAGACGTAGAACAGAGATTGGGAGGTCGCTCCCATGACGAAAAGGAGGCCCCCAGGACGAAAAGGATGCCCAGGACGCAAAGGAAGTACCCAAGACGTAGAACAGAGATTGGGAGGAGGCCCGCAGGACTAAAAGGACGCCCCAGGACGAACAAGATGCCCCCAAAACGAAAAGGATGCACCTAAGGACGAAAAGGAGTCCCCTAAGACGTAGAACAGAGATTGGGAGGTAGCCCCCAGGATGAAAAGGAGGCCCCAGGACGAAAAGGAGTCCCCCAGTACGAAAAGGAGGCCCTCAGGACGGAAAGGATGCCACCGATGCGGGCAAGAAGCCACCCAGGTTAGACGAAAAGGTTTCCGATGGGTGGCAGGATAGTCTTAATTTGGAAAACGAGGCCCCCAAGACGGCAGAGGATGCCCCTGCAATATAAAATTAAGACAAGATAGGGGAGATTTCTCCGGACGCAATAGGGGCCCCAAGACGGGTAAGAAGGTCTCCGCAGGAATGAGAGAAGGCCACCGAGACCAGCCAGATGAGGCCCATATTTTGGAAGAGGAGGACCCTAGAAGATAAAATATAGGACAAGGACGCAAAAGCACCCTGCTAAGAGGATAATGAGGCTCCAAACACAGATAAGGAGGCCCCATGACGTGAGAGGAGGCCCCTAATTTAAAAAAGGAGTCACCTAGGAGAGGGTAGGAGTCCCCAGAAATCAAGAGAGTGTCAAAAATGGCACGGAGGAAACCAGGATTGCAAAGGAGGCCCCAACACCGGAAAGGAGGCCACAGAATATGAGAGGAGGCCCTAAGACGGAAAAGGAAGCCAGTGGATATGAGATAAGGTTTCGGAAACGCAAAAACAGGCCCCAAACAGGTGAGGTTCCACCGAGATAGAAAAGGGTGATCCAGAGACCTGGCAAGAGCCACCTAATTTGGAAGAGAATGACACAAGATTGGAAATGAGACCCCATGATGAACGAGGAGGCCCCTAAAATAGGAGAGAAAGGCCATTGGATAAGAGAAATGGCTCCCAGGCGGAAAAGAAGGCTCGAAGACGGCTAAGAAGGTCCCCGGGAAATAACAAGGCCAACAAGATAGGAAAGGTTGCCAGTAATTTGGCAGAGGTGGCGCCTGGAAGAGAAGAGGAGTCCACCAGGAGATAAGATACCACCCCTAAGATGGGTAAAGATCGAATCCACACGCAGAGCAGGAGGCCCCAATACGTGAGAGGAGGCCCCTAATTTGTAAAAGAAGGCCTCTAGAAGAGAAATGAGGCATGTGCCGGACTCGAGAGGAGTCCCTCAAGAACGAGTAGGTCTCCAGGACCAAATGAGACCCCGAAAACCGGATAGATTTCCCAGGAAATGAGAGGAGTCCCTTAACACGCGCACTGGAGGGGGGGCGAAATCCGCCCACCCCTCCGGTTTTTCGCAAATAACTGCAAAGTTTACCGGTCGATATACGCGATTTTTGGTGGTGTACCTGCTTAGAAATGAACGGCGCGTCGTTTAAAGCAAGAAAAATGGAAATCGGCCGAACATTTTTCAAGTTACGGGCAGCTAAAGTAAAAACATGTTATAGCGCCAGACCACAAAAATCGGCGCTGATGCGCTTCCAGTATACTGACAAAAGGGAAGTGTTCTAGGCAACACTAGCGACTTGTTTGATGCATATTGATATGCTGTATAGCTTCAAGGTCATGTTAGGTCACCAAAGTCAAGTCAGGTCAAGTTCATGACAGGTTAATGGAACCAAACTTGATCAACTGGAATGTTGCTATAAATGCACTACTGGTTGTCATTTGTACTGTTTGTCATTGCGTTTCCATACTTTATTCATGTACTTCACTCCCTTCTTGACGAAGCCGATTGCTCCGAGCTGCCCGACGGAGCAGTCGGGCGGGCGGCCGGTTCCGGTAACTGGAACAGGTAACTGACCTGATAAAGTGGTGCTATATAGGTGACCTGAGGTCAAATGTCGGATCTAGCATCTGCATTGCATTATTAGTAATGTCCAAAACATCATTGATGCCCATTTTTTAGCATTTAAACACAATCACAGCGATCCATAACGATGCCAAGCCAAGCGAAGCAAAACCGGAAAATTTTGCCAATCTGACCTCATTTGACCTTGAAGATATTGACCTAAGGTCACGACAATTGCACACAATAGAGGTCACTACCGTGCCCATCCTCCCTGCGAATTTCGTTCCTCCAGCTGTACTAGGAGCCGAGATCTTAGGGGGGGCGGAATCCGCCCCCCCCCCTCCAGTGCGCGTAATTCTCAGAGGCCCTCCAGGGCGCGTGTTAAGATGGGAGTGGTAGCAGGTATGGAAGAGGTGAGGTTTCCAAAATTGAAGATCCCTCAAAACGGGTAAGGCTTTGCCATGATAAAGGAAGAGGCCCACGAGGCGTGGCAGGAGGCCCCTAATTTGGCAGAGAATGCCCCTGGAAGATGAGATGAAGCCCCATGCCTTGTTAAAGGGTCCCCAGAATGCAAGAGGAAGCCCTCCAAGACGGGAGAGAAGGACCATTGAATATGGAGGAGGGTAGGACACACAAGGAGACGTCGAAAACCAGTAAAAAGGCTCTGGGAAATGAGGCGAGACCCTTAAGACGCGACAGGAGGCCTATAATTTGCAAGAAGAAACCATTAAGAAATAGTAGGTGTCGTGTCTGGGTACTTTAAAATCACGATATGGGCCCCAAAAGATCCGGCGGGGCCCCCGCAAATTATGCTGAGCCTGGGGTACCAAAAATTCACGCCCGGACCACCACAATCATGCCAGGGGCACGACAGGTCGTACCGTGCCCCAACAGTCTGATTGGGACGAAAACAAATGAAGCCGGAGCAACGAAAAACAATCCGGACATGGATAATAACTTTGGGGGCCCAACAATGACGCCAAAAGCACCCAAAGCGCATTGGACCCCAAAGAGTGTCGAGGCCGCTATAGGCCGCGCTAGGGATCCAAGAGAATGACGTCGGGGCCCAAAAGATCACATTGGACTAAAAACAAGTCGAGTCGCAGCCCTTGAAAATCCCACTGGAGGCCCAGAAGGTCGCACCGGGGCCCCAAAAGTTGCAGCTGCCCCAAAAATCAATCCTTAATCGGAATGTCACTTTGGGACAAAAAAAGACTCCTTCAGTGGCCGCAGTGCTATATCAAAGGGGCAAATGCCCCCTCCATCCTGAGAGGGATAAGCTCCCAAGAATCGTGCCGGGGCCTCAAAAATCGCGCTGGGACCACCAAAATTCGCGTCGGTCCACCAGAATTCGAGTATGGGTCTCCAAATAAATACGGCGAGCCCCGGAAAACTCGCTCCGAGGCCCGAAAAATTGCAACCGGAACCGCCAAAATCGCGTTGGGGCCACAGCTAAATACAACGCGTCCCACAAACTCGAACCAGGCACCTCAAATATCGCGCTCGGGACCCACAATTCCCATCGGTAGTCCCGTCGAGGCTCTCAAAAATTGGCGTCTTGGGCCACACGTAAGCACAGCGTAACCACAAACACCGGATCGGTATCCGAAAAAATCAAGCTGGAGCCCTCCAAAATAAGGAGGGATTCCAACAACTAAATGCCCAGGTTAAACAAATGGCTCTGGAGCACCGAACATGTTATCAGATGCCTTCACAAATTGCATACGGCATCGAAAAACAAACCGGATCTCGAACAATCGAGGTGGGATACAAAAACATGGCGCCAAGGGCTCGAGAAATCAGGCCGGGATTCGGACTTTTAAAAAATCAGGAAGGATTCACAAAAATCGTATTGAGCCCCGAAAACTGGGGTTGGGTCTCCGGAACCACGTGCCGAGGCGCGATAAGCCTCTCTGGGACCTAGAAACATCGTACCGGAGCCCCAAGATTGTACTTGGGCCCCACAAGTGTGCGTCAGAAGCCCAAAATAGACACATCGGGACCCTAAGAGCACAACGGGGGCCGAAAATACAACTGGCCCTCCAAAGCGCACAGAGTCTCACAAAAAGCGACAGGGCCTTAACACATGCGTTGCAGCCATAAATATGCATACCGGGAGGTCCAAAAATATACCGGAAGCTCTCAAGGAACACAGGGGTCATGATAACGCACAAGGACCTGAAAAAGTGGTTGAGGCCGCAAAAGGCAACATGGTTCCAAAACAAACAAAAAGACCGGGCGCTAAATAAACACATCGGGGTCTTCGAAAACGCCCTGACACGTCAAAAAAACCTCGGTGCGCAAAAATGCAACAAACCATAAAACGAACAGGGGGTTCGAAAATGTTTTAGGCCCCTAACAAAAATGGATTGGAGCCATAATACACAATCATAGAGCAAGAAAGACGCAATGGGTCCAACAAAGAATACTGAGGCAGGGCCTCGGTTCGGTAGCCAATCTGGGAGGATAGCAGCAAAGATATGAAGTGCATCAAACCTCAGCGGAAACCACATTTCATAACTACCAGAAAATGTGGAAAGTAGGAAACTAATGATCGAATTTAATCAATCGACTTTTCGTAGCCAACGCCCATACGAAGCATTCCATCACGTAAAATATGGCGCAATTGTATCATGTGGCAGCAATTAGCAAAACGCAGAAGGCCTCGCAGAGGCCGTAGCATCGCACGAAGTGTGGCGAATGCACCGAATACGAAAGATGGGTGTGCACGTGCACTGACGTTGCCGTCGTGGTGACCGGGTGCTATGAACTGGAATGCCTGAAATTTTGAAATTTTGTATTTTAAAGTGGTGAGTAATACATTTTAAATTGAAGTTGTGGGCCTAATACATCTTCGAAACACTGCTCGTTTTAGGGCTTTGTTACTTTTTTGTGCAACGAGTATGTTTTACGTGGCAGGGCGTTTTGGAAGATCCTGATGTGTTTATTTAGCTCCCGGTCGTTTTGTACGTTTCGGAACCATGTTGTCTTTTGTGGCCCAGCCTCTTTCTCAGGCCCTTGTGCGTTCTCATGGGCCCTGTGCGCCTTGCGAGCTTGCAGTGTATTTTTTTTCGAGCTCCCGGCATGTTTATTTAGGACTGCAACGCATGTTTTAAGGCCCTATCGCTTTTTGGGAGACTCATTGCGCTTTGGAAGGTTAGTTGTATTTTCGGGCACCGTTGTACTCTTAGGGTCCGGCTGTGTATATTTGGGGCTACTGATGCACATTTGTGGTGCCCCAGTACGATTTTGGGGCTTCGGTGTGATTTTTCTGGGTGCCATCGCGACTTATCGCGCCCAGGCGCGTGGTTCCGGGGACCCAACGCCAGCTTTCTGTGCTCAACGCGATTTTGTGTGGATCTTTTCTGGGTTTTTATGTCCGAATCCCGGCCTGATTTTTCGAGCCTCTGGCGCCATGTTTTTGCATCCCACCTCGATTTTTCGAGATCCGGCATGCTTTTCGGTGCCATACGCAATTTTTGAAGGCATCTGGAGAAAAGTGTTCGGTGCTCCAGAGCCATTTTCCTGATCCGGACATTTATTTGTTGGAATCTCTCCTTTTTTGGAGGGCTCCAGCTTGAATTTTTGGGATACCGATCCGGTTTTGTGGTATAGGTGTAATTTCAGCAGTGTGAGGCAACTTATCAAGGTACCAAAAGAAAACCTTAGAACTGGGTGGTGGAGTTAGGGTTGAAATCCGACCAATCAGAAACCATAGTGGTAGATTAGGCCCCTCCACAGGACAATTTAGTTGATGACTAATTATATTATTTCGAAATGTCCCCTTTGACAAAATAGCGGTCGAAATCCAAGGACTTTTTAATGGGCGTAGGTGCCTCCCCCTCCCCTGCAAATCCTTTTGCCCCCTCCTGCTTGACGCAAATATAGGTACTCCACTGGTCCCTCAATAATTTTCCGAAACATACGCGCATGGGCCAAAACCAACATTGAGGGGACAAATTACCCCTCACAAGCATACAATACAACATCCATGCCCCATATAAAATGGAATGAATGATGTTTTTAAATGCATTTTCTTCCAACAAACTTCTTTTCTGTTATTACAGCCTGCATGATTAGAGCTTCCCAGCTTCCATACCTTCTCAGTAATTTACAAAACGGTACAGCACAGCGAAAACGATGGGCGTAACGGCGTGGGATTTGAAGGTTTGGATTATGTATGCACTGACATTGTTGCATTGTTGCATTGTCATTTATGCATTGCTGTTCAATGCTTGTTCTTGCCGTGAATTTATTCGCTGAGGATATATTTTAGCTCGTGTGACAGTTGCCTTGCAGCCAGCACCAAATGTTATAAAAATAAACAAATTCCTAAGATGGCGCTCAGAAAACCAATGCAATCCACTTCTCGTTGTCACCTTTGCGAAATTGTCGTCCGATGACTGAGAAATGATCGTTCAAGCTTTGCTTATGACATCAAGCTGGTGGGAATAAATAACAGTAGTGATGAATCTAGCTATATTCAGTTAGACTTGGAGGACTTAAAAGTGGGTTGATCAATGGCAGATATCTGTAAGATATGCTTGGCACCAGCCCCGCCAGCTCGCTGCAATCTAGAGGCCAGCGGGAAGATTCGAGAAAGCATTGAGACGTTGGTTTGTTTTGGCACTTATGTATTTATCCAAATATTACTTATTTATACACTGGTATGACCCAGTTTTCAGCGAAAATTATTAGTGCTATTGCGTTTTGAGTAAATAATGCACTTTGCCAAGAACAAACAAAACACCAATATCAAATCATGTTCCCCATTCTCGAACCATAGTAAGAGCCTGAAAACAATATGGGACCCTAACACAATGGAGGCCCCCTTTCGGGGAACAGGAGGCCGCCTTCCGACCTTGCCCCCCTGGAAGAATTTCGTGGCGACGCCACTGCTCTCAGCACAATGTTTATCAGTACCTCATTTCTGAAGTTTGTGGGTCAGCGCCACCGCGCTTGGGGGAGAGGGAGGGGAGACTCGACCCCTTTCGTCACGGCAGCTGGGCCGACATGTGGCTTCGCCCACTGAAATCTGGGCAGGTCCTTTTCGAAAACGAGTATTCTTGTCAAGGAAAGAACATCTGGCCTTTGGGGAGTAGTGGACGATCTGTTGGTCCTTGGGCCGTGGTGGACGGTTTGCCTCCCTTGAAGAGTGGATGGCGATGAATATATTTAGTGCGGTTGTGAAAGGCTAGCATCTGTTGCAGTGTATCGGGAAATACTCCTGCTTGTCAGTCACACACCTCACACAATACTTCGGGCTGTCACACACCTCACACAATACTCCGGGCTGTCACACACCTCACGAATAGCTCAAATGTGTCCATCTATAGCATACTGGCGAGTTCCTGCTTCACTTCAGAACGTATCATGCTAGTCATGCCAATTTTACATTATTTTCTATCAATGTACTTATACATGCTTGCATTGGGGACCAATCGTGGTAGCTCCAGACAAGCAGTGATGATGCCATTACCATTTATTGCGGGACCGTGGATTCAGTGACTTCTCAGTCGGCTATCTCGATCTGAAGAAAAGGAGCTAATTTTACGTGACTGCTCGCCCACGGGGCTTTTAAGAGGCCTATGATAACGCTGTAGGAACGCCCACTTGAATCACAGGACATTGATGAGTATGCAGCCTCGCCTTCCAGCCTGAGCGAAGTTCACCAGCCTTCGCATGCCATGGCTGCGTTTCACCTGTTCGTCATTTGATCCCAATTTAGATAAAGTCTCGGGACAAAAGCCAGGACGTTGTGTTGCAAGGCGAAACCAATGGCACTCGATGTTTCTCCTGAGATCAGCCGGTGATCCTTCAGAGCAGATCAAAGGCAAATCGTTTCCGGAGCAGCCAGGCATCTCAACATCAGCCAGGACCATGAACTGAATGTATTGGGGATACATCTCTATATCAGCCAAGGCTGTGCGCTGAATGTATTGGCAATACATAGAGTGATTAACTCCAACATTTGTAGTCGTCGGGCGTATTCTTCGTCTCCCGTCAAGTTGGTGTCGATCTGCGTTTGAGATGCTCTCTTGGTGTGACAAGTTGATGATAAAAGAGATATTGAAATAGTTGTTTGATGATTTTGAAATAGTTACGTCGGCATGTATATCTTTAAAGAGGAGATATATACCTTTTAACTGCCGTTATTTTCCTAAAATTTCCATTGATTTCGTTTATACTTATTGATACGCTAAACATACATCCTTCTGACTGTTAATATTTAATTGAAGATTTTGAATGAAGTCAACACGCTGACAAACCGAGATTCCAGCGACAATGTGCGTCTTTCTCACCAGGTCGTGCATTCTAGCTTGTCATCCCAAGAGAAACCCAGCCACGGCCATGAAGAATCCGACATGATAATTTAACGCAACATTTCCAGCACTCCTTATGCAGTCTGGACTTTGGAACCTTCGAATCCCAAGAAAGCAAGATCATGTAGCTGTATCCGAAGACAAACACTATGTTATCAAACAGAATTCGAATCCGACATGAAACGCACAAATCTGCATCGTCCATGTTGTCTTCGTTCGATATTATTTCTATGTATCCATGTATGTGTGCATGCAACCCGGGATGCTATTATCAGTATGTTCTTTTATCCTGATCCTGCTCACGACTGGCGAGCGTGAGGCCATAGGCGGTTGCCGCGCTCCAGTCGGGGTGACACATATGCTCTTCAACACTTCATCCTCCCCATTATCCTTGCTTATCCCTTCCATAACATGTGCGCTTTCGATTCCTCTATAATCTGAACACGACTGCGCGTTAATAACCATTTTTTTAATGAATGTGTTACATATGCCAATGCTGAACATCGGAGTGTAGCTGAGTTAAGTGCAAAATCATCGGAATATCATTTTATTTCGTAGCTTGCACGTAATATAGGGTTAACGGGTAGGCATCATTCAACCCACGCCGGTCTTTCCGGTAGCATAATTGGTTGCAGAAGCTTGCAAATGTTATGCTCGGGGTTTCCTAGAGTGCTAAATGTCATGCTCGGGGTTTCCTGCAGTGCAAATTATCACTGAAATCCGGCCGAGCAATGCAGAATAAGTTCATGCCGACCAAGGTCATACAAGGTGAATCGGACCAAATTCCTGGCTTAGGCCTTAGATCATAGGTGGGATCACACGATCTTAGAACACTTAATAAATATGACATATCATTCACTGAAGTAGCAGTCTTGGTCGGGAAGAAAACATTGGAATGGAAAATCGACTTCGCATAGAAAGCATGAGTCTGAAATGAAGCATTGCAAGCTCTTTCTTTGTGCTCGTGGATGATGGGGAAGGGGCTCTCTGGATGTTGGGGAGGAGTCTCCAACCCATCTGAAACGCATTGCTCAAATTTGGGCAGGCACATTATATCGAGATGGCTTGCCAATATTGTTGTAACAGACTGAACCATTTTCGAGTTTCGTTTCGGCGGATGTCATACCTGTCCTATGGAAGTCTACATCCTGCATTTAAGCAACCAATTGTCGTGAAAGAGCTAGAAGAACGGTCTCTGAAAAGATGCACCAGACATGCCAAGAAATATATGCCGCCAAAGCTCGGCGACCTGACCTGACCTGACCAAAAATGTGTTGCGGGTGAAAAAAATCATAATGGATGCATGCATTATCAGCTATGCTAAACGGTCGCACGCTACCCTGTAAACCCCACCCTACGGCACCGACACTCTCAACCCTATCCCACCCCACCCCAACTCATCCCATGTCACCAACACACTCAACCCCACCCCACTCCACTCCATGGCACCAACACTCTCAATCCCACCCACCCCACCTCACGGCACAACAGACACTCATTCTGTGGCACATTCTTCTCCAGCGTCCAACTGTCTGCAAGGCATCCGACAATATTGTAGTGAGGTCGTTCACTCTTGAAATATTCGCTAGGTACCCTAAATATTCACCTACTTTTAAAGTTGACTTGGTTGTCATCAAATCAACGAGGTCATGGTTGTCCCCCTGCCCAGAGTTCTGAACCGAATATAGCAATGGATTTCAGATATAAACTATATAATAATATGCCACGAATAACTATACAATAAGCCACGTATAAAAGTGATGATTGGTTTGAAGGTGACATCAGCAAAACAGCTATGGGATATTTTCCCATGGCTGATGACGATATTTCCACCATCACTACCCAGCATTGCCATGTAGGTTCCACTGGTATTAAGAAATGCAATAAAATAGCTTGGCGTGAGGGATGTCCTACTTGATCACCAGGGCCATTCGTCTCGCCAACGCGAATGAATCCAGACATTGATTTTTCTGAAGCCGGAAAGGAGACAGATCGACCTCACGTCAGGCGCACGAAGAACATCCAACCGCTTCTGGAAGCGTCGTCCGCAGAAGTCTCGGTGGCGGTCGGCAGCACGGGGAACGTCACCAGCGGCGACCCAGATCCGATGCATTAGTGATGTGAACCTGAGCGGCAGCTGCTCTGACAGAGCATGCGAGACCTCTTCAAACATGCATGCGCTTGGCCATGACGTCGGATACAGCCGCGCTCGGGGACAGTTTAGACGATCTCGCATGAGACGATCGCAGCTGGTGTTACCTCGATGTCGTACTCAGGAGTGACGATCTGTGTAATTCTGCAATACTCGCGAGCATATAGTTGTCATGCGAGGTCAGGTCGTAAAGTCGTACAGTTTCGAGGTTTAATAGGAGCCACACGGGCCCATCCGGGTTAAGCCTTTGAAGAGATGATAATATACAACGAGAAAAAGGAGACTGAAACCCGATAATCAATGCTATATCCTGAGTTCTAGAGAAACTATCTATCCCATTGTGCTGCTATGGCCAATCTCGTCAGCATCACATGCCTGAATACCGGTTCCGAATTCACCGCCAGGTACACCTGTTAGTTTGTAATTTCGTAATTCGGAAACAAGTAAATTTGTGTTTCGAAGTCCGAACACTTCTACAGTATGCTTACGTTGAGCATTGCCGTGCACTCTTGCTGTGGAAACGGGCAAGGTCTCACTTACCACATGGTGGTTCGGGCATTGCATGAGATCAGAATGCAATCAGACGTTCCGCTGCGATCGATCCGAACTACCGACCACCGACCACCGACCACCGACCATCGGCCATCGACCACCGACCGCCGACCACTGACCACCTACGATCACTATCCAATTATTTCGTCATTTATTCTCAGACAGTGGCAGGACAGATGCGACCAAGTTGAGTTTAAGAAAGTAAAGCAAATCAAACCACACTGAGCGCTGTGGCTCTCGTCATTCAGCCAATCTGGAAGGGACGAGGTGGCTATCTGTTGTCTCAGAATTGGCCACACGCTAGGAACACATAGGTATTTATAGTGCGGGGACGAAAGGCCGAAAGGTGTGAGGTGTAATAAATCGCTGACTGTGCACCATGCGCTGATGGTGTGCCCCGCATATACAGAAGAACGCAGACGGCACTTCTGATATGATGCGAATACTCTGAGGTTGGTGGACTTACTGGGAAATGATTCACGATGTATGCACAATAGGGCAGTTTTGGACTTTCTTGCGGAGATAGGATTTCAAGTAATATATGCACCTGACTAGCTGAGAACTTGCTTCCTCCGGTATCTCCTATTCGGATGTGACAATCTGACGCGTGCTTAAGCAAGCTTTTTATTGGCTCAACATAATCTACATGGGTTGACGCACCACAAAACCACAATAATAATAATCATCATCATCATCACTGACCACCGACCACCGACCACAGATCGCCGACCACCGACCACCGACCACCGACCACCGACCACCGATCACCGACCACCGACCACCGACCACCGACCACCGACCACAGACCGCCGACCACCGACCACCGACCGCCGACCGCCGACCACCGACCACCAACCACCAACCACCGACCGCTAAAGCCGCTAAAGGCGTGATATTTTGAGCTTTCAAAATTCCCACCCTGCAGTTGGCCCTATCTATAATGCAAGTAAGCATTGTGATCAGCTGTAGACAATGATTTATAGGACTATAATGCCATGCGATTCAACTCACCATTGTTCTACATAATCATCTGCACACTTCGGACTGCAATAACTGTGAAACTACGTCCCACCGTTAAAGTGTTAGGTGTCTTCCTCGACCAGCATTTTAGCTGGGATTCTCACTGTCTCACATTTATCTCACATTCTCACTGAACTATCTCCAGCTGCCGATTGGCACTCTCCGACAGTCCCGTCACGGTTGAAGACGGTTTGGCTGTGGCAGAGACCATACCTGTGGCAGGTTTCTCCTCCGTACCCCATGGGCTGTTCCAACATATATGTTTGGGATAAAGGAAGTGCAGAGCGCGGCGTGGAAAACAACGGTCAAAGAATTTGCGTTCTACCTGAGCATGCTCTCCGGATAAATCCTTGGAGCTCTCGGTGTCTCCTTTATCCCTTGGCAGGTCAACAGTATGCCGAGGCATTTGTCGAAGTCCAGGATTGTGTCTGCAAGTGACGTAGCGAAGATAGAAGCGACGATGATATTTGATGCAAAGGCATGCCTGTTTCTATGGTACATTTTTGGAATATATTTGGCAAATAAACAGAATGTTGTGGTGCTCACAGCTCCTCCTCAATGACTTCGCTGGCCATCGCCAGGACATCATCCTCTGAGGCAGCGATGAGCGGCATGTGTGACAGATGACGCCGGCGATAAGTGTGCGGCACTCTAGAGCTGTACATTAAAGTATGTCATGTGATACTGGACAAGGGCAACTGCTCATCTGTCCTGTTTTAGCTGCGATACCAAAATGAAACGTGTATTTAGACCTGAAAGAAGCTTCATATGAGAACAGCGAGGGACATTTATGCCAATAATCACTCTCAGTTGAGGCGTGCATTGTTCGTATGAAACCTGAAACTAGTCTCACTTGAGTAACAGCTTCGAATGTTGAACCCAATAGCTACTCTCAGTTGAACTGGCTTCAGCGAGAACACAAATCTGCTTGTCCGTTCGTGGGTCGCATTTGCGACCCACGAAGAATCAGAGTGACACTTGGAACTGGTCTCAATTGAGCATAGCTCTTTAAATTGAAACCAATTGCTATTCTCAGTCTGACTGTATTCGCTTGAGCAAAAGATATTCTCCTTCCTGAGTCTTGGAAGTGGTTTCACATGAGTACATTGGTAAGTCTCAACGCAATGGTATTCTCTTCTGAAAATGGTGTTCTCAGCATATCGCGAACAGAGTGCTCGTTTTGTGTGGTCTGGTTTGAATAGGGAAAATGAGAACGTCTTCTATTCTCAGAGAATATATACGCTTCTCACATTTTTATCAGTCCACCTGGCGGCAGGCGGTAGCCAGGTGTCACATTTAGGCTACCAAAGTCACACGGGATAAATACACACTTCCATATACATTCCCCTTGCCTTACTCTAAAGTTTGAAATCAAATAACGCGAAAATTTGTCAGTTACACGCAAAACACACAAATATATATGGCAGAGTTTGTCGGCGTTGGAAGGCGGTGTCAGATAGGTGTAGTTGTTCCAGTCATTTCTGTTGTTGGCACGCTGATGCTGGACAGAGTTTGTGGGCGATGGAAGGCGATGTCAGATAGGTGTAGTTGTTCCAGTCCTTTCTGTTGTTGGCACGCTGATGCTGGACAGAGTTTGTGGGCGATGGAAGGCGATGTCAGATAGGTGTAGTTGTTCCAGTCCTTTCTGTTGTTGGCACGCTGATGCTGGACAGAGTTTGTGGGCGATGGAAGGTAGTGTCAGATAGGTGTAGTTGTTCCAGTCCTTTCTGTTGTTGGCACGCTGATGCTGGACAGTTTGTCGGCAATGGAAGGTAGTGTCAGATAGGTGTAGTTGTTCCAGTCCTTTCTGTTGTTGGCACGCTGATGCTGGGCAGTTTGTCGGCGATGGAAGGTAATGTCAGATAGGTGTAGTTGTTCCAGTCCTTGCTGTTGTTGGCACGCTGATGTTGGACATTTTGTCTGCAATGGAAGGTAGTGTCAGATAGGTGTAGTTGCTCCAGTCCTTTCTGTTGCTGGCATGCTGATGCTGGACAGTTTGTCGGCAATGGAAGGTAGTGTCAGATAGGTGTAGTTGTTCCAGTCCTTTCTGTTGTTGGCACGCTGATGCTGGGCAGTTTGTCGGCGATGGAAGGTAATGTCAGATAGGTGTAGTTATTCCAGTCCTTTCTGTTGTTGGCACGCTGATGCTGGATATAATTTCTTTGGCCGCGACGCCTGAACCGGCATATTCCTTGTTCAATGGTCAGTAGCACCCTCCACCCATTGCCGAGGAAGATGTAGCACATTTTCTGCAGACTCCGCCTACACGCGACCTCGCCTGAGGAACTGCAGGACGGTCGCCTTATTTGTACATTGAGTTGTTGTGGTTGTTGTTGATAATACTTATTCGCTTTGAATGACAATGCCAACATGTATGGATGGAAATTGGTGCAATAGGCTCAAGGCATGTAATCTAGGCACCTCACTCATTCTCACTTCTTCTACATGTTTGCACAATGACACGACACACAAACACAAACAAACAAAAAAACAAACACACACACACGCACACACATGCGCACACACGTACGCTTACCCCATTCACAGATGCACACAGACGTATGCACAGCTGAATAATGCCGTCGAGAGGGACACTCACTGGCCGTCGCCCCTGTACGGATTGTACGGATTGCTGCTCACCGCTGTGCCTCAGATGGACGGGCCAAAACGAATCAGAAAGGTAGCAATATTTTGCAATATTGTCCCTTTGGAACGGTTTTTTAAGAACATGAATGTAGTGAATGAATGAATGTGAATGCACTCCATTATTTGCCGTCCGTCGTCCACGCCCGGACTGGAGCCATATATCAAGATTTGTTTGCTTTTATCGTGGTCGGGAACTAGAATTCAGATGCAGTGTTTCGCACAGACCTGCTGAAAGGAAAACTCGCAGATCCTGCTCGTCGATCCGTCAGAGGCTGGGTGGTTGCGAAGTGCGCCGAGTCATTGTGGCGCATAACAGGCGGCACCGCATGCTTCACGTGCACCCCAGTGGCAGGACCCATCCGCGCCGGCCGTAACAGGGCGTCGAAAAATGGAATGTAATTCTGATCAAAGGTGTATTCCATGGTGAAGTAGATGTCAGGATGAGGGGCATTGATGTTAGCTTAGAATCCGATAAGTGTTTGGGGCCATTGGTCCAAATTCTAAAGATGTCTCCAATATATATAATGCAGATTATAGGCTTTAACCTGATGTCATCCAGGAACTTCGACTCAAAGACATGCACATAGGCTATAGCGAGCGGAGGGGTGCACCTGTTTCCCCCATCGCTGCACCCTTGGACTCCTTGAAAAGTTCATTCCCGAAGCGCATTATGCTGCCATGAAAAATTAAGTACGAAACTTTGGCAGTTTTTTAACGTTAGAGCGATTGGCACTATTCGAACTTTTAGTGATTTCCTTCCTTTACATGTATGGTACATACCAAAAAGATTGCTGACATCCGTTGTAAAAGCGACAGCTCCTACCGAGAGCGAGCGAGGGAATTTTTCCTTGACTTTGTTCAGGTAGGAGTCCGTGCTAGGCATGTGTGCTGGGATAAAAGCCAAAACCGGGGTCAAAATCTGACCTGTGAGCCAAGAAAGTTTCTCTAACGGGTCGCCACATACTGACACGATAGGGCGTGTCGGGGTGTCGGCTTGTAAGCTTTAGGAAGGCCATATAGCTCTGCTGTGCGACTGAACTGAGGCATCAGGGCACAAGTCAGATTTTGTTTCCAGTTTCGGCCAAGAGTGTGCTTGAAATCACCGGTCGTCCTATCGTGGATGTCGGTTATGTTCGGGCGGGAGGGTATCGTTAAGTATTCCGATCCGTGATAACCTTATATTTAACAAGGTATTCGGACTTGCCAATTATCGCCAAATATTTATCCGAGAGGTTGATGGTAATGTCACTGTCGTGTTTGAACTTGCGATTTTCCTGTTTTTGTGTCGAAGTGACTAGTGACTTGTGAGTAGTGACTTGTGACTAGTGACTTGTGACTAGTGACTTTTGACTAGTGACTTGCGACTAGTGACTTGTGACTAGTGACTTGTGACTAGTGACTTGTGACTAGTGATTTGTGACTTGTGACTAGTGACTTGTGACTAGTGATTTGTGACTAGTGACTTGTGACTTGTGACTAGTGACTTGTGACTAGTGACTTGTGACTAGTGACTAGTGACTTGTGACTAGTGCTTGTGTTCGATTGCTGTTTCAAAGCCACGGTGACGTCAAACTCAAGCTCTCTAAGCACCTCCTGCAAGTCTCGCGCGACCCCAATTGGTTCGTATGCGGGCGTCAGAGAAGTGGTGCCCGACAACCAACCCCACCCGCACCATGAGCGCGTGACCCTGCCGACATGGCCTGGGCTTTCGCTTCCGCTGCCGTCTCCACCCAAGTCCGCACGGCAACGCTCTGCCCAGCCCCAGTCAAACCGTCCTCATACAACTGGAACGAATTTGCCTAGCTAGGGCAAAGCCATGCCCCGGTCGAAAATTGCAAGTATTTCGCCATGTTTCACGTTGTCTGGACATCAATTCGGGCTTGCTGTGGGATGTAGGTGTGCCGCGCACGAAATGATCCACTTCTTTTCGCACTTCACGGCGAGGGTTGGGGTGCACTTTCTCTGCTCCTGTGGACACTTCAGGGCGAGGGTTGGGGTGCACTTTCTCTGTTCCTGTGTACACTTCAAAGGCGAGGGTTGCGGGTGCATGTTCTCTGTTCTTGTGGACAGCTTTGACCCCAGTTCCGCAACTGAACGGTTCATGATCACCCACACTTTTCAGTGGTGTTCTGAAAGATAAGGCATGATTGGTAGTCTCGAAGCGGTCTAAGCGGCTTACGGTAGTCTCTCACCACGTATGCAGAGCATGGGCGCCAAAACTGAGGACGGGAACGAACATTGCAAACAAAACACACACGGTAATAGTCACACATACATTCACGAATTGACCAAAGCCATTGGCAAAGGGTCGTGATGTCATCCAATGTCTCATAGCGGTAGTGTATCTCCCACCTCCTACCTGCTGGATATTGGCGCCAGCGTCGATGGGGCTGCCAGCAGACGGTTGGCCCTCTGTGGCTCCGTCGCCAGCTGTCGGAGGGTGGGGGGGGGGGGGGGCGGTGCAGCCCAGGCCGCCGCAACGTGTCCAACCAGTCCGCTCACCGGATAGCGACCGGCTTCCTGCGACCCTGTGTCTTCTCGTTGGGACCTCGGGCTGCCTCCGGGCTGTTCATAGTGCACAGTCACGGAGAGTGCCCGCCATGCTGTCTTGTTTCCGCCGTGGTGCCCGTGCCTTCTTGACGTGGCGCTGTCTTGCTTGTATTTTCTCTTGATGAAGAACAATGCCAGCCCGGCCGATGATGGTGTCGCACTCTCTGTGTGATTGCTGAAATTGTACTCTCATTTTTCTGATTACTTATTGTAGATAATTGCGGTGACAAAATGACTTATTTTCAATCGTGAATTGAGGTCTTTCTGAACTATGTACAAATTACTAAACTAGGAACGATTAATGTGGTGATCTTCTGTTGAATTTTTGTAATATTTGGAAATAGCGAACATATTCTTGACACATGGAACACTTTTGATGAGCCGCCGCAGACAGATCAAGCGATCTTGCTCTTTTTTGTTGTGATGCAATGACAGCATAAACTGGTGGTTATTGGTTTTACGACACGTCGACCGTTGGGTCATGTATCGTCGCCAATCTCTCACGACGATTGTTCGCGGGCGAAGAGTAGCGACAGGTGAGACTCGAACCCACAATCTTTCGATTGTGAGACGAGCAACTTACCCCTAGACTACTCGTCCCCGACAGCATATACTGCTCGAACTTGGGCAAAGCCGTAAGGCTGCGGCAGATAGCCCCGAGTTAGCGTTCTTGGGATGGGCATTGCGGATGTGAGGGAGGGCGAGCTGACACCTGTCTGCAACGTCACGAAGAAGACTGCTTCGTAGTGAGATCCCCCCCCTCAGATAAGCCACAAACTGAGCGCGCACTGCTCGAGGCGCCAAATGCCCGGAAATTGAGCTCCCGGAGCTCCATAAAGGGTCCATTCGTTGCTCAATCCTGATTTATCGGTGAATGTCTTCGAGTGGTCTCATCTCGCTCCGTAGTTACCGGGGAGGCAAATTGTCACTACGACACCACACTCCGTAACTGCGTTAGGGCCGATTGCTACTCCGTCGCCACACTCCGTAATTGATGCAGGGCAGGTTGCTGCTCCGTTGCCACACTCCACAACTGATACGGGGCAGATTGCTACCCCGTCGACACACTCCGTAACTGCGACAGGGCAGGTTGCTACTCCTTCAACACACTCAACAACTGCTACAGGGCAGATTGCTACCCCGTCGACACACTCCGTAACCGCGACAGGGCAGATTGCTACTCTGCTAGCATGCTCTGTCAATGTAGCAGGGCAGGCTGCTACTCCAACACCGCCTTCTTAACTGCGACATGGCAGATGCTACCCGTCAACATTCCCCGTAGTCACTGGGGGGGGGGGAGGCGGGCTGCCATTCCATCTCCGCACTCCATAGCTGTGACAGGTCGCGCTGCTGCTCTGTGGTAGCACTTAGCATTTCAGCGAATACACCAGTAAAGTGTGTCGTTCGCGGCTTTGGACGAACGAGGCGAAGAGGCCGACATACTCGGTGCTGCAGGCACACGATCAATCATGAAACCGTTGAGAACTCGCGGACCTTCCTCCTCTCGCATCTCCCCTCTCCTCTCTCTCTCTCTCCTCGGATCTCCCCTCTCCTCTCTCTCTCTCCTGGCATCTCCTCTCTCCTCTCTCCTATGACATCTCTCCTCTCCTCTCTTTCCTGACATCTCCCCTCTCCTCCTCCTTTGACATCTTCTCCCTCCTCCCTCTCCGGGCATCTCCGCTCTTATCTCTCCCTCTCCCTCTCTCTCTCTCTCTCTCTCTCTCTCTCTCTCTCTCTCTCTCTCTCTCTCTCTCTCTCTCTCTCTCTCTCTCTCTCTCTCTCTCTCTCTCTCTCTCTCTCTCTCTCTCTCTCTCTCTCTCTCTCTCTCTCTCTCTCTCTCTCTCTCTCTCTCTCTCTCTCTCTCTCTCTCTCTCTCTCTCTCTCTCTCCTCTCTCTCTCCTGGCATCTTGTGCAGACATCATGCTGGCCTACCATAGCTGGTGCGACGTGCTGTGTGGGCACAGCCAATGTCGTCCCATATCCTTTCCATGGAGCAAAGATTGCGAGCACTGCAGATAAAATATTGCTATGATAGTGAAGGAAATATATTGTCGTTGAAGTGGCTTAAAATACACCAAGTTATATTCAGAGTGGAAACGTAGGGCCTAAGCTGTCGCAACAAAAAGATGTGGAAAATGTTACGGTCGGCCTGGTCTGGGCCGCCCATGTGAACCTGTGACGCATATGTGTCGCATATGCACAAAAGCAGACTTTCCCGACCATCGC
Source organism: Ashinkailepas kermadecensis (assembly GCA_034440615.1). NCBI lineage: Eukaryota > Metazoa > Arthropoda > Thecostraca > Neolepadidae > Ashinkailepas > Ashinkailepas kermadecensis. Next base: position 24,038 of record JAOTOM010002034.1, on the reverse strand, counting down.
TCTCGCTCGTAATCAAACCGCTGTATACACCATACACCATACACTATAAACTATACACTATACACTATACACCACACCCTACACACCATACCCTATGCTCTATACACTATGCACTATGCACCATGCAATGCACCCGCTACACCATACACCATACGCTATGCACTATGCACTATACACCATACACTATGCACCATGCACCATACACGATACAATATACACTATACACCATACACCATACACTATACACTATACACTATACACTATACACTTTATACTATACACTATACACTATACACTATGCACTGTACACTATGAACCATACACTATACACCATACACTATACACTATACACTGGCAGCCTCGGGCCATAGACCAGTATCCTATCAACACAGGTGACCCACGCACGGCCATGCCGACCGAATCTCCCCAGAAAGCCGATGTTTTTCCCTGACTTCCAACGCTTTAAAGACCTCGACTTGATGCTGGAACACTCCGGAGCATCACTGGCTCACTGTCATATGGCACGTTTTGACCGAACTGATTCGGCCAGAGTTTGCCTCAAAGTCCCGTCTGACAGACAGCCGGTGAGTGGAGGCAGGCTGTCGTACACCGGAATAGCCGACACAAGGATGCGGCGGCTTTGTCTATAATGGCTGCGGCGCGTTCGCACGTCACCCAGCGAGTAAACAGGCATTCAGCTGCCTTAATGGTCGACATTGCGCGCCACCCATGCAAATCCGGCACACGGCAAACGCAGCCCACGCACGCCGACTGGGCTCGCAGAGAACAGGAAAACACGGCCGCTCACACACAGACGCAGGCAGAGGCGAAATCCCCCCTCATAAACACGCGAATTTCAGGCCAATGCCACCATTCTCCCTGTGCCACTCGCCCTCCTCCTCTCCCTTTCCCTCTCCCTCTTGCTCTTCTCCTGCTTCGTCTCCGTCTCCGTCTCCGTCTCCGTCTCCGTCTCCGTCTCCGTCTCCGTCTCCGTCTCCGTCTCCTTCCCCATCTCCCTCTCCCTCTCCATTTTCTCCTCCCTCTCCCTCTCCCTCTCCCTCTCCCTCTCCCTCTCCCTATCCCTCTCACTCTTCCTCTCCCTCTCCATCTCCCTCTCCTTCTCCCTCTCTCTCTCTCCCTCTCCCTCTCCCTCACCTCACTCCGCCACTATCTCCATGCTCCCTGTCAGACGAGTGGTCGCGCGACAGACCGCGGCGCGGACCGCGGTGGCGCCCACAGCAATCGCGCCGATAGCCGGTACAGCAATAAGCCATCCGGCCGACCCGGGCTGGCGGAGGCGGCCACGAGCGGTGGCAGGTGACCGCCGCCGCCGCCACCGACGCCGCCGACGACGACGACACGGCCCGGCCGGCCGCCAGTGACCTGGCGATGATCGGCTTGGCGGCCGCTGCGCCGCCACCGCCGCCACGATGGCGCCTGGTGACCGCCTGGTGACCGCCTGGTAACCGCCTGGTGACCGCCTGGTGACCGCCTGGGAGGGGCAGCACGGCAGGAGCACAGTGCAGGTACTGTACGTCTCGGCGACCCTCGGTGGCTGTATGTCTCGGCGGATGTATGTCTCGGCGGTTGTGTGTCTCGGTGGCTGTATGTCTCGGCGGCTGTGTGTCTCGGTGGCTGTGTGTCTCGGCGGCTGTATGTCTCGGCGGATGTATGTCTCAGTGGCTGTATGTCTCGGTGGCTGTATGTCTCGGCGGCTGTATGTCTCGGCGGATGTATGTCTCAGTGGCTGTATGTCTCGGTGGCTGTATGTCTCGGCGGCTGTCTGTCTCGGCGGCTGTATGTCTCGGCGGCTGCGTGTCTCGGCAGCTCTCGACGGCTGTCTGTCTCGGCAGCTCTCGGCGGCTGTCCGTCTGTCTGTCTGTCTGTCTGTTTGTCTGTCGGTCTGTCTGTCTGTCTGTCTGTCTCGTGGTTCGCTGATGGTGTCTAGACTGTTGCACGCCTGGCCTGACCTAAGCCAGCCAAACGTGCCTAACCGTGCCAGCTGACCCACGAACCAGAACTAACTTTACCCAATTGTGCAACAATGCAGACTTTGGTTGTTGCAGGAGTAGACGTCTGGAACGCTACCTGTCAAGCCCAGCTTGCCTGGCGAATCTTTCCTTGTCTGACGGTCCCAATGCAGCTCCCCTAACCTAGCCTGTTTTAACACACGCTAGCCTATGCTAATCTAGCCAAGCCTGGTCCAACCGTAGGGCCGGTTTCGCTGTCGTGGAAAGTGCGGGTGCCTTGGCCATGTCGAGTCACATCGCTACTGTGGCCAACACATCCTCCGACAGCTCTGTTGGCGTGTTGAAAGCTGTTGCATTGCTCGCACAGTTGTCGGTGTTGCTACGTGATAATGGTGCACAGTGCAACAATGATGACAATGATAGGCTGTTGTCTTTTTGGGTTGCTATCGGTTTGGGCTCAACGGTGCACAAAGTGCGTTTTTATGTGGCATTTTGAAAGATGGCAAACTTTCAGCTTGTGAACCAGAAACGAAAAGTGCCTGTGAACACTGCGCTTGGAACGCTGGAGTTCTGGCGAAAGTCTGGCTTGATTTGGACTGCATTCAACAATCTGAAATAAAATGCAATTCTTTTGAACGTGGAAAGCATAATGGTTGAGAAGGTGGTGCAGTCGCCCGCAGTGTGTGGTGCTGGAATTGCCAGAGGCCATCCTGTCAAGTATTCGTTTAACTATCTTGTTTGATAAGAGTATTAATAGGCTAGACAACGCCTAGTTCTAGGATACTTTGCAATGAACTTGTGAAAAGATCACAGATGGACTGCATGCAACATCAGGTCTGCAAGAATATTTAGATTGTTGATTATACAAATAATTACTCCTGTTCAACCGTGTATGTGCCTGACTAGACACATTTCTTCACGATGATTGATTTGTGACCTGTGGTTAGCGTCTTTCGGGTCTGGCCAGTGGAATGGGGCATAAAGTGGTGATGTGATATATGGTGGTGATATGATTTATCGTGGTGATATATTTATATAGTGGTGACCTGATATACAGTGGTGATATATCTGCATAGCGGCGGTATGATATATAGTGGGGATATGATATATAATTATGATATGTCTATGTTGTGAAAGTATGATATATTGTGGTGAAATGTCTATATGGTGGTGATATTGTATATAATGGTGATATATCTATATAGTGGTGACATGAAATTGAGAGGCAATATATTTATACAGTAGTGATATGGTTTAAAGTTGTGATATATCTATATAGTGGCGATATGATATATAACCATCTAGATACCGCTTGGAGAGCGAATATTTTGGAGACGGTTTTGCCAGCGAAATTTCTAGACATTTTTTGTTTCGTATGTCTAGATGTTTTGCCTGGTGCCAACAAATCGCAATTTCTAAGCCATTATGTGGCAGTGACCATATTAGGCGACCAATCGATCTACTGGTGCCCAATTCGGGCTTCAATTCCTTTCGTAATTGCATCAAGTAGCCACGGTGCCTCTGATGCAAGAGCTTAATCTTGGGAAGGTTAAATCGATCCATGTCGTTTTAATCATGGCTACTTGTGCTTACCCCGAGTGACCACCTACTTGTGAAATTCAGTACGGTATGCTTGCTACACGCACGGAAATGTATCCTATGACACGTGCGGTATGTGCGCACAAATGTACATAAGTGTAGTTATGCTACAATGAAAGCTACAATAAGGGTCGGTCCAGTGGATTAACAATCATGGCCTAAGGCATGGTTAGGCGCTTTTGCATAGTGTACCCGAAGTTTGTAACCCGCATTTAACACATAATTAACCCGCATTTAACACACCATTAACCCGTAAGCTGCTGTTGGTCGGTGTACCCCTCCTGGCGGTGGAGCAAATTGTGTTCCCTCTCCCTCCAACCTTCTCTAGACCAGGTAGGGAAACGCAGCTTTCACCGGCGTGTGGAGCTGTCCTTCATCCGTTCAGTGATGTTAACCCGCCCCGACTCGGTGGACGGGGAGGGGGGTCATTTCACGCCCCCTAAGGTTTCCCGCGGACAGGGAAAACGGCGCGTGGGAGCGCGCCAAAATTTGGAATACATTTCCACCTTAATTTAGCATTTTGTGTGGAAATTTTCAGGTCAGGTCGTCTACGAGCACCGAGATAGTCAAGGTCAAGTGAGGTCACCTCTGAAAGCGTTTAACCGGTCGTCACGCTTTAGCTGAAAAGATATTTGAATGAAACTTTCAACGTTTGCTTATCACTAGTGATGCAAGAATACACAGGGATGCAAGAATACCGGAGGGATTTTGGATTTTAAAAAAATATTCTGATGACTTGTATGTTTTGGCATATATAGCCATCAGGGCTAAAATCGAGAACTCTGGTTAAAGCAAGCCCTTTTGATGAGGCTAAATTGACTTAAGCAACGTCTCCTGTTGCGCTTTACCCATTAGAAGAGGTAAAATTCAAGAAAATTGAAAACTCAAAATTTAGGAAATTTTCAAAACATGAAATGTCGATTTTTGCGCTGCCAAACATGTTGGTGTCATGGTCGAATTCGCCTTCCTTTTCTGATTACAAACGGATTTTGTTTTTAAAATCTCCTTCAAAATGAATTCCACAGAGCCAAAAATATGACAGCGGTCGGCATCCAATGGACTTCCCTAGTAACACCCGTTTTGAGAGGAGAAAACGTTGGGGGATTCTTTCTGGCTGTACTCGTCTAGCGCTTTCCGATGACACCACTTTCGTTTTCGTGCAACGCTTAGTTTGGTGATCAGGCGAGTGCAAAAATGTCCCCCCCGAGATTGGTGTGAGGATCTGAACGGAAAGACGGCGCGGGTTAACACTCGAACAGGAGGGTTCCCATATAATGCAAATTGGAACGGGGAGGCAGATTCCGCTCTCCCTGGATATCGGAAGTACTGAAACAAAATTTTTTGCAACTGAAGCAAAATTTGGCAGTGAGAGTACGGCTGTGTAAACTTCCTGCAGGTCCCACTCTAAGACCGTAGGCCAATATCCCCGGAGTCGAATGAGGTCGCCCAATCGGTGGGCCCGCCTCGGCGCCACACCACCGCTCCGATACAACCTTTGTGGCGGTCGGCCGGCGATCGGATGGTCGACTTTACACCCGGCACTTCCTAAATTACCAACGGATTTCAAACTTACTGTTGCAAGCGCTGATGCGCTTGTCAGTTTGCAACGAAGTCACAAGATTTCATGAAAATATCCCTGCCCATTTGCGAGATGTCTTCAGAAATAGGATGGGTGGACGGATTCAGGCCCCTCCGGTGAGTGTGCTAAAAAGTTGTCTGCCTTTTACCATTGACTATCCAGGTTGGGTCAAAGACGCAAGGTCGGGGTCTCGCCGACCGACGGTTCTATTTTCCCGTTTTTTTTTATTACCAACCGCTAACCATATACCATTTATGGGTAAAGCTATACATAAATAGCGAAGCCTAAACTAACAACACTAAACTAAAAAAAAACTAGCGAAATATCTGGCGATTACCATACTATTATCAAAGCCCAACGCTAAAGTTCAGGTCATGCGCAAGGAAGCAACATATAGCTAGCTTATAGCAACATATAGCAACGACATAGCCTTCCTGTGTTCGAACGCAATTGTAGGTACCGCAACGTTTAAACTACGAACGACAAAGCGATCAAGGAAAGACAAATTGACTTGGAAAGATGTGTTGCATCGCATCGTGCCAAAATACTTGACGAGAGGACATGTAGTAGCATGCCACCGTGCCAAGTCTCTCGCTTTAAGGTTTTTTGACACCTTACCGATTTTTATAATTTTCGCATTCATGGGGCAAAAAAAGGAGCGGTAAATTCGAATTCAATATGAAAAGGACTGCTGAATTCCAATTCAACGCTTAAAACTCCATAAGTCAATTGTACGCAAAAAGAGGATAAAATTAGGGCAGCTAAATTCACCTGGGTCATTGACCTAGGATGACCTTCAAATACTGCAAGCATTGCAATGCACATAGTACACATACGAACTCATGTAATGAGGAGATGTGACGTTATATATTTGTCTCGAAAGGACGATCAATGCCATTTGGACAGTTCATCATTTCTGTGGAGGGTAGTACACATGCCTCCGTGACCTGACCTGATAGCGATCTGAAGCATTTTTTTTTTTTTTTTTTTTTTTTTTTTTATTTTTTATTTATTAAAAAAAATTTTTTTTTTTCCTGGACCCGACCTTCTATCTTAACCTAAGCTCACCGAACTGTTTCTTTACCCCAAATCGAGGTACAAAACGTAGCAGAAGATGTACTCAGTTCTATTTTCCCCCCCCCTTGAAAAAATATCCTAAAAAAATACACAAAAAAAAAAACACTTTTTGAAAACCGGTGACCTGATTTGACCTCGTTTAGTTTGATATTCCTTTGCAAGAGTTCAAAATATCAACATCAAAATATTCGTTGTTCAATTGTCAGAATGCTATAGAATGCCAGTCCGCCTACACGATCGACACCTATTCCGGAAAAGGGTGAGCATGGGAGGGGGGGTGTATTTTCTCCCCTTCCCCGACAGATCGAGGATGGGGATGAACTTTCGGGTGGTTCAAGAAAGACATTATTCCCAAAAAATACGCTTGTGTATGTGAAGTTTATCCTGTCAATTTAAATAATTAATAGCTATTAGCTCGACAAAACCGCGATCTCCATCTCCTTAACTGGCATTTTGGAAACATGATTACTTAGCGTTGCACATTCGTGTGTGTGTTGTTGAAGTATAAAGTCTTCACACCAGCTGGTGATTCCAAACTGCTCACCCGGACGAGAAGCAAAACAGCCATAGCTTGCCAGCCACAATGGTAGAGACATTGTTCCGCGACATAACGATAGGCAACTTTCGTCGGTATATTTAGCAATTTGTACCCAAAATCAGGTAGGGCCAATACTAAAATGTCACATGTCATTTCGTTATTTGCTGTCAAAAGAGACCACTTAGGTCATCTAGGTTTCGAAAAAAAAAAAAAAAAAAAAATTAAATTATTTTTTTATATATATATTTATATAGAATAAAATAAAAAAAAAAAATAAATTTTTTTTTTTAGAAAAGGGGAACCCCTCCTCCCCCAAAGATTTTTTTTTTTTTTTTCGGGGGGGGGGGGCTTTTTGTTCCAAATAATTAGTAAACAAAAAAAATTATTATTTTTTTTGGTTTTTTTTTTTAATTTTTTCCCCCTTTTTTACATTTACATTATTTGCTGTCAGAGACACGCATCATTTTCACTAGCGGAACCAATCCCATCACAAACACGATCTGTCATCTGTTCGTGTTGTCTGCCCGGCGTTAATGGTTCGCGTTGTTCGCAATCGGGCTTTCGCGGAGCCGGTCGCTCCGATGTTCAGAGAAGAGCTTGTACTGCCAGACACACAGTGTGTCCGTATGCCCGGTCGGCATACGGAGTCCGTATGCCGGTCCGTATGCCCGTCGGTGCTGCGGTAGCGGCGCAGACACAACAAGCCGTCCTGGTGCCGTCCGCTGATGGCGAGCTGCCTGCTCTCCGGCGACTTCGAGCCCAATCCCGAGCCCCAGCCCACCGACCCTGACGTCACCCTTCTGTCTCAAAACGTGCAGAGTATCAATAATAAGTCAGGAGACCTACGACTATCCGCTGTCGAGTTGGAGAAGTTCCCACCGTGGCCATGACGAAGACGTGGTTGAAAGAGACGTCCGAGCTGAAGGTCGAGTCGTCCGAGCTGAAGACAGCGCTGCCTACTCACACACTGCCCAGACGCGACATAGCGAATCGCGTCGGAGAAGACGTGGCCTGCTTCGTCAGCAGTGCACTTAGCCCTGATAAACGCGAAGCGCTGGAGCCCAAGGATGCGGAGATGTTGGTCGTCGAGTTGAAAACGACGCCTCCTCTGCTCATCGCAGTATGCTACCACCCTCCAGATGACACATCAGCGCGGGCGGCAGGCACAATGGCGGTCAGCGCGGCTACCGAATCTAGTCAACGCGGCTGCAGACAAGCTGTCTGCGCTGTCTGGTCAAAATCAGCAGATTGCAACGTGCCCAACATCACCTGGACGTGACCGGGTGCCGGCTGGCCGGCTCCAGCCCCGGCGCACCGATCTCGCCGGGCTGTGGAGCTCTTGGACAGCTGCCACCTGGCGGGACTGCGCCGACATGGCAGACGGCTGGTCCACGGACCCAGCTACCTGGACCTGGCCATGTCTGGCGGCCCACCTGCCCGGGCTGGTGCTGTCCCGTCTGACCACAGGGAGATGGGATACACAGTCCGGACTGTGCGGAAGACCACACCACTCGTCACCAGGCGCTCAGCGCTGAACTACACACGCGCTGACTGGGATGGGCTGCGGACAACACTGCGGCTGATCCCGTGCACCTGATCCCGTGGCCACCGCTGGATGATCTGTCAGTTGACGAGGGCACCGGCAAGTTGTACGATTTGCTCACCGCGGCCATCCGGGATCACAACCCAGTGGTCGGTCTGAATCGGCGGTACCCATCGTGGTCCGACGGCGCGCTGAGAGCGGCTCCGACGCAGAGAGAGGCAGACCACCGACGCATGAAGAGAAACAGATCTCCCGAGACTGAAGCCGTGTTTCAGGAGAAACGGAGAACATTTCAGCACCTCTCCGTTGCTGAGTTTTATGCCTGCCTAAAAGGACTGATCGGTGATTTCAAATCAAACCCTAACGCTTTTGGAGTTTCCTGGAAAGTCTGAACGGCAAACGCAGTGTAATATCTTTCCTCATAGACGACGATGAGAAAATGACAAACGACCGGTGATAAGGATGAGCTGCATGATGATTGAGCATGATGCGTGAGCATGAGCATGATTCAGTTGATGCGCCCAAAACCCCTAATAACTAACTAAGGATGAGCTGCTGAGCCGTCCATTTGCTGCCAGGTTCTCGGACTATCAGATTGTTGAAAGCTTGCGATCTCACCCTGGTGGCTCACCTATTCCATAACGCTTATCTGTATTGAATCTGTTAGCTCTCGCATTGCGGCAACATTTTCTACCCCTTGCAGTGGGCGTTTCAGTTTGACTAATCTAAGCTAACTTTTGTTCTGCGCAAGATAGAGACATGTGGCACACGGCAAGATGTACCTACTGCCTTGCACCTTTAGAGTTGCTTGAAACATTTTCAGTGTCTCTTTGGGTTGTCTTTTCAGGTCAGGTCAAGCAGGTCAGTGTCGAGGTGCCATCAGTCACCCGTCTTAGCCTTAGATTCGGACAATGGTAACACAAATTCGATTTCACGTCTCTGTTATAATGATAGGTAAGCTGAAGTTGAAGCTTAACATAGACCTTACGTACAAAGGTCAAGGTCGCATGCCTGGACGCATGTGATGAACTGCTGAAGATGACAATTTTTGAAACAGATGGCATTCAGTGAAAGAAAATGAGTGATATATACCAAAGCAAAAACCACATGCCTTCGATCTCTGAGAATGGTGATAAAAATCCAATAATTCGTTTGTTCTTCAACAATTTTCTAATTTAATTCAAGATCCGCTGTTCAATTGTCAGAAGGTACGCAAAATTTGAACGCGATCGCGCTACACCTTCGGCGGATATCCCGCAAATACATGCGGGCGTGAATACCCTTCATGGCAGTTTTAGGGTTAATGAACATGTCCGACCTGCATTATACCTAAACACTTTTTGGGTTATATTGTATCGGACTGAAGCGCACGTCGCAGAAATGTTGGCAACATGTATTCAATACGATGCTCAGAAAGATACAAAATTTACATATTTTATCTTGACCACCACCGGTGCCTGCTTTTCATCACCCTGTATGCTAACGAACTGAGCGTGGCTATGACATCACAAACCTGGTGGAAATGTCAGCAGGCCGGGAGGGTGAAACAGTGGAAGAGCCGATGATGTCCACGGCCGTTTGCTGTGGTCTACGGCCAATAGAAGAAGAAATATAATACACGGCCAATAGAAGAAAGTGATGTCCAAGGCCGACTTCTACAGGTCTACCAGCGATCTACATCCCATATCAAGCATTACCAGGCCAGCCGCCACTTCCCCACAGGAAACAAGAAGCGTTGCCATGGCAGCCCACTGCAACTGAAGCCAACTACCCTGCTGACATAACTGTTCTTCATACTATCCAATGACCTGCATTATACAATGATCCGATATAATTTGAAACCGTTGGAAAATTGGCGACCGACAACTTGCCAGTCCCTTGGATTGTGAATGCCACCGGCCCCACCAGGCATGACAATGTAGACAGTATAGACAATGCAGACAGTGTAGACAATGTAGACAGTGTAGACAATGCAGACAGGCACTTGCGATACAAGCAAAGCGAACAGAAAAGCAGCTGTTAACCCGCGCCATCTTGGGAGGGGAGGGTTTCTTTTTATACCTCCCTCAAAACAACTCCCTAGTGACGTCCCTGAATCAGTACCTCCACCACCCCTGACAAAAAAAAATCCTGATGAAGTTCAGAGGTGGAACTTTCCATGCATTTGGAGAACTATATCGCCAGATGGCAGCACTTCCGCTAGTCCAGGCAGCATCACCCGCTACAATTATGCCAGTCTGTTTGTATTTAGATTATATCTTAGCTTTCTACAGGTAAAATAACTAATATTTACATGCTTTGATACACTTTATAGTTACACATATTTGCAAGAAAGCCAAGTACGTGTTGTGTATTTTTTTGGTCATAATTTTAATTATATGCACTTTAAACTCTAGTATGCAAAAAGTTGCATTCCAAACTTGCGAACTTCGTTGACACCGGGCGTTAATCAAATCTTGAAGAAAACTTCAATCTAGTTGATTTTCTAGTCAGCGATGTACACAAGGTGAAATAAGTTTATAAAAAAATATTTGTGTTCCTTTTGTTAAAGAAATATTGTGTCCGGCCGAAAGAAGATTAAATTGGATCCCGAAATTTACACATTTGAGGTGTATTTGAGGTTTTACACCAACCAACAAACATTTACAACAATGTTTTTTACATGTGACACTGTTTTCCCGTATGTGTAAACAATGTTTACCCTGCCCACCTTTGAAACCGCCCCTCCGCCATTTGCCTACTTTAAAATGCATTTGACGATAACTGATGTACATTTTGCTGATCCCGCCCTCCCTCTCGAGGCCTCCATCCATTGTAAAACCTCTAGGAATGTAATCCTTTACCTTCAACATTTTATTACTGCTAACACATTTTAGATGTGCTAACCACGGATAAGGGCAAGATAATTTTTCCCGTTTGGTAGGTTTTCTTCAATATTCTTTACAATTGAAAAGCAAATTTGAAGATTACAGTAATTATAAGGTAGCCGGTAGAATTGCATGTAGAAAGTACTAAGTTGTGAGTTGTAAGAATTAATGTTTTTTTTTATATTGTGGTCAAGTTGTAATTTTTGCTTTATGGCTCAACATTCTACTATTGCAACAGGGTCACATTATGCCAAGGCAACCGCCAAGTACACACCACCCTCTCAGATTCAGATGAATTTCCAACTATAGATTTTATTCCTGATCAATATTTTGATACTTTTCGGCTTCCGTGATCAACCATTCTCCGTTGGTTGTGACGCAGAAAATAATATCATAACGGAAACTGGTCCAATAAAACGGCAATATCACCGCAACTAGTACATTATCTCTAACTTTGAAGATGGCGTTATGAAGCCAATTCAATGGCATTTGCACTGATATGAGCGAAATTAATTATGTGCATTCTTACTCTATCTTATTGCCTTTTATTCAGAACGCTTGAATTTCGGAAACAGATGACTCATTCGATTATTTTGTAGTATCGATTTTGGAACATACGTACCGTTTTGCATCGGAATAAATACACAAACCGACAACCAACAGTATAAAATAGTGCCTAAGCGATGCTGAAGAGGAAGCACAGTGAGACGCTGCTGCGCCCGGCCTGTGTCTTCCCATCCCCTTTCCCAACCTCGAGTTCTGTCGCCGGACGAACACCTTCGTCGTCAGTGTGCTGTGCACCGCGCAGGACGACTCCAGGGTGGCGGTGGGGGTGGCGACGATGGTTGGAAGTTACGCGGCGTATTCGTAATTGCAATGTTGCCCGCTAGAAGGCATTATCAATGAGTTGGAGTTCAAGCACATGCGACTGCATTAAATGCATCAATACAGTTGCATTGCAACTGCATCACGGTTGCATTGCAGTGACATTGTAGTTGCATTGTAATTGTTTTGTAGTTGCATGGTAGTTGCATTGCAGTTGCATTGCATGCTTTCTGCATGCTTTCAATGACGTCACAGTTGACATTTCAAACGTCTTTACATGCATTGTGTTTGCTGTTCTGAAGCAATGCAATCTGCTGGTGCCCTTGATGGTCGTTGGTGCCGCAAACCGTTCCCTGAGCACCCTTGCCGTCTCTGCTATTTTTGCACTATTATAAGTGTGAAGTTGTTTCCTGCGAACACAATGGAATATTACCATTGCATGACGCTACGTACACTGATAAAAACGTGCGAAGCGTGTATATTCTCTGAGAATAGCAGACGTTCTCATTTTCCCTATTCAAAATACACCACACAAAATGGGCACTCTGTTCGCGATATGCTGAAAACATCACTCTCAGATGAGAATGACAGTGCGTTGAGACTTACAAATGTACTCAGGTGAAACTATTTTTAAGATTCAGGAAGGAGAATATATTTTGGGCTCATGTGAAACCAGTCAGACTGAGAACAGCAATTGTTCTCAGTTTAAACAGCTATGCTCAATTGAGACCAGTCCCAAGTTCAATCTGACTCTTCGTGGGTCGCAAATGTACTCGTGTAAAACCACTTCAAAGTTTCAACAAGCAGGTTTTTGTTTTCGTTGAAGCTAGTTCACTTGAAAATAGCTGGTGCGTTCCACGACAGATCGACCAATGATCTTCACCCAATAATTTTTTAGTGAGGCCAAAATTTGCTCACAGGGTAGTCTTTGCTCTGAAGGTGGCTGTGTAAATGTTAGCTCGATGCTGCCAACGGTTTTTGAGCTATAGCCTCCGGCATTATTTGTAGGTCAAATAACATGGGTTGGTTTTACGATGGATATCTCATGAATACGAAGCGGAAAGGGTGGCAAAGTATACATATTTCAGAAGAAAAAGGATCCACTGAAACATTCCCAAAATAAATTATCAGTACTTCCTATATTTGACCTCGTAACTTCGTGACTTCGCGTGACCCCTCGCCCATCGAAATTGACAAATTTGATGGTGGAAATAAAAGTTGGCATGATTTCGCTGACCAAGCAAAAAATATAAAAAATGCGTTCTTCTTATAAATATCCGATATGGCCGTCCGCTCTTCTTAACTTTTTTGCGATTTTGCGTTTTCTGGGTATGACGGATTTCGTGAAAGCTCTCTTGCATTGGAAAGCTACATGAGGTAGAACAATGACATGCAGACATATGATTGGAAACCGTTTTTCTAAGACAATGACATCGGTACCTTTTCAATGTAGATCTTATGGTTTCCCTGAAAACCATGACGAATTTCAAGGTCATTAGTTACCGATAGGCCACCCATGGGTTTATTTACGTGTAGCGATGCAATTGTACTTCGAAACAGCTGATATGTATTGAATAACAGCAGATATCGAAATAACGCAACCTGACCCTATTTAATCAGGTTCTATTACTTACATATTGCATCTGGTGCGGTAGGTAGGTACCTATAACAAACATGAGGATCACTTTGTGTCGGCGATCAAGTGTTAGGTAGGCTTATCATTTTGTGCTGAAGAAAAAGCATTGCGTCTCTGTGGACTGCTGATGACTATTTGTTAAAGGCAAATAAAAGTCGAGGTGTTTGTCTCTTGTATATCTTCCCTCCCACCCCATCCGTGCTTCGTGCATATATCCGTACTCACCATCCGTACATGGGTCAATACTCTCCAGCCTGGTGGCGGTTCGGAGGAAAATAAAGGCACCGGCGTTGATGCCGGCGGACAACAGAGGGGTTGACATCGGAAAGGAAACGATAACAGGCTTGGCAGAACCGGAGCAGTGTACAAATCAGTTTTCGAAATCTCCTGGTGGAAAGAGGACGTGGGATTTTTTTAATCGATGTACATAAACTCTACAAGCAATTGTGATGGTCACTGTACAAAAAAGCAAAGCGAAGCGAGCAAGCGAGCGAGCGAGCACAAAGCAAGCACTACAAACAAAGCGAATAACAAAAAACGTTGCTGAAGTATCGGTAAGCGCCATTCAAAACGTGAGCATCTTCACATTACCAGAGGTGTGCTTTGGGTGTGAAATTTCCTATTTGAAATTTTGGAAACTTATTTTAAACAATATCTACGATTTTTTTCTTCTTTCACAATCAGCGTCAGAGATGAAAATAATGAAAAGGATACACTAAAGGGAAACTTGATGCAAACCAAATTCAGAACTCTGACAGGCTTAGAAGAACAATACATGTCCAAATTGACAAATAGGCAAAATTCATATTGCGGAAATGTTTGAACTCAAAATTGACTTTCCATAAAAAATATGTTCGATTGGCTTCTGGCTATCTGTACCTGTTGGGACGTCCCCGAAATATGCCATCTTCAAAACTTTACAAATGTCTGAATGCACATATAATAAAAAAATATAACTCGTTAAAAAAACTTTTACGGATTCAAATTAAAATATCCTCGACCAAAGCGATTCGCCAGGGCGAGTTATCTCAGATACCATCTTTAAATCATCTGTCAATTGATATTTACTATCTAAAAACATTTCCGGAAATCCAAGCTGTTTGCCGCGATTTTATTACCAGATGTGATGCCCTACTAAGCGTTGCAGTGACCAGAATCCACAGAAAACGGTCTGAAAACGTCCTAGTTTACCCATCGCGCAAAAATACAACGCTTAAAAAAACGGAATTTTCGAGAATATTTTGACAATTCCAAAGGCGCGCACGGCCCCAAATTCCATGTTCACCCCAAAAATTCGGTTTCGGCGAACTTCGAAATCGACGCCGTTTGTAACGATTTGGTTTTCAAAGCCAAATCGACGCCGTTTGACCTGCTTTCATTTTCCTAGCATATGGACCATTGTGCAGCACAGTGTCCCATGCGGAATGTCCACATGCACTGTATTTAAAAAACGTGAACAATGAAGTGACATGAACGTTATGAAAATGATGTTTCCGGGCGCAGCCTACGTGCACTGTGGCAGCGAAGAGTGGCTTGCAATAGGTGTTCTACTGTAAGTCCATATAAATGATGCTCTTCAGGTGAAAATAAAGCATAATTTTACTCCTTGCTGTGATGTTAGCATGGTCGAATACGGTCAGACCGCATCGATGTCATGTTTGATGGCATTCAGTACTTGTTGTAAGTAACCAACAGATGTTCTGAAGTAAAATTACGCCGCTACTTGGAAATAAGCTACGGCACTATGGTGATCATAAAATGTTCAACCCTTGTTAAGGATGCTACAAGAGCTGCATTGGAGACTTACAAATGTGTAAGTTGGAAAAACAAGTTCTCATCAGCTGATGTTTAATTCGTTGTTCTATGCCATCGTTGTTTGATTTTGCACTGTTTAGTGCAATGCAGTAATGTGCAATAATGTGCAATATGCAGAGGGTGCCCAATTGCATTACGATAGGGATTTGACTGTCCGGCCATGCAAATGATGCCTACAGGTAGAATGAAGGCATAATTGTAATTCTTGGTGTAGAGCCAGCATGATGAGATGTTTCCATTACCAGACCACAAGATATTCCGAATTAGAAGTACACCTCCACGCATAGATAAGTCTATGGATGACCTATCGGTAATACCTTCTGACCAGCGGTGGCAGTCCGCTGTGTCCAAGGTGCAATGCTGCACTGTCAGTGCGGCACGTACTGATTGCCTGCAGCCGACTTACCCGTGAGCGAAGGCCGTACCTTTGAACCGTACCCTTTACCTACCTTTTTGCCTTTTCAACGTACCTTTTACATATTTTGGACGTACCTCTCTCTCCCTTAGGGGAAGTATTAGGGGACAAGTCACCAATTGTTCAATTTGGACGGCTCTTCCGCTTTTTATCAGAAATAAAGTTTGCTGTGATTTATGCCCTTCATTAACTCGCTTTTACATCTGACAAAATAAGGATAGTAGCACGGCAGGATGTCATACGTAAATCGACCCCTTCACATGGAGGTGTCTCGCCGACTGACCGTGCGTATGCCATTGTTTGATTGACGATGTTATGGGCGCTGCATGATCGACGCGGCCGACGTGTCCATAAACTCCAATACCCAACCTATCGGTAATGGGTGACCTTGAACCTTGTGAAGTTTATTAAGGCAAACTATATCCTGTCAGTAGGCACCCACTGTTTCAACTCAACTTCATCAGCATCGAATAGTTCTTACAGGCTCTCTAAGTACTCAATTAAAGTTGGTTCCCCGTGACATTCATCACACCTCCGGAGCACGTAGCGTTCATTTTATGCTGAGCGGACGGGTGTTACGATTACGTCGGTTGTGCCTTTACGGAGTGTTCTCGCAATGAACTTCGATTCTTGATGATGAATCCAAACGCGAACTGATTGGGTGCCGCTAGCTCCAGCAAACATACCCACGGTGACCCCAAGGCAGCACACACCACGGTGACCTCAGGGCAGCACACACCACGGTGACCCCAGGGCAGCACACGCCACGGTGACCTCAGGGCAGCACACACCACGGTGACCCCAGGGCAGCACACGCCACGGTTACCTCAGGGCAGCACACACCATGGTGACCTCAGGGCAGCACACACCACGGTTACCTCAGGGCAGCGACCTCCAGGGGAGCACCACGGTGACCTCAGAGCAGCACAGACCAGGTGACCTCCAGACAGGAAACACTGAAAATCCTATTGGAAGTGCCATTTCTTTTTGTGCTATTGTTACACATCTCTGAGGTTGCACGGAACACGTTTTCCTCTGAAATTGTCGTTTTTCACTGTTGGGGCTCTTCGCACTTATTGCATTTTTCTTCCCCAAGGCAGAGCCTGTTGACATCGTGGAGTTCGCAAAGCTGCTGCACAAGTGCCCTCACTTGATTTGCCAAGGCATTTACAGCTATGTACCGGCGCTAAGGCAATCAAAGCCACCGTCTGTGGCTTTGATTGCCCTAGCCCTTGACACATTGCTGAGGTTCTCTCTATTGCGAAGTGGGATCAATAGCCACAACTTGTTCGTGTAAGATGCTGTCGAATGGTTTAATTTTTCGACGAGATGTGCCATTTTTTTGTAAAGGCTAGTGTCGTGATGTACTAACTAGTCTTCGCCCCCATTTAAATTCCTTATTACACTGGAAAACGTTTTTTTGGTTCCGCTTTGGCCGATTGCACACTTTAAGTCTCCTTTTCAGCAGCTGACTTCCTTTAATATGACCTAAAATGACGCAAATAGTCTTCAGCAATGTGCGAATCCACAGAGGTTTAAAGGGACCATATCCACGGCAGTTTGAGAAAGCATTTGCCTCAAACATGGATACACTATTTAGCAACCGGTATTTCAAGGCCGTTCAACAGGTATTGGTGGTGGTGGTCATTGTTGGTTTTACGACACGTCAGCCGTTGATTCATGTAGCGTCGCCAATCTCTCACGCCGATTGGTCGCGGGTGAAGAGTAGCGATAGGTGAGACTCGAACCCACAATCTTTTGATTGCGATACGGGCAGCTTAACCCTAGACTACTCGTCCTCGTTCAACAGGTACGATGCAGTTCAAATATGCTTGATTTTCGCTCGAACATTTATTTTTTAATCAGAATTCATTGGTGTCCCACAAATAATCTCCAAACTCCATTCATGCCCGCTTAAAGGAGCTTGCACAGTGCACCCACTTCGCACAAATCTCACCCCATCCACAACTAACTAGAACCCAAGAACAAGATTCTCCACCTTAAAAATGTGTCCTTCATATTTTGTAATACATTCAATGAGGGCATAGACGATGCACTTTGCCCGAACATCAATCAGATTGTAAAATCATCTCAAATAAAAAAAACTTTAATGTGGCGTGGACTAGTAGTAGTACACTGACATCCAGATGAGTAAAATCAGCCCTGCAAACTCCTGAGTGTCCTTCGGGCAACAGAGTATGTCACACTTGCATCAATGGCCTAAAAGGGAAATGTACTAAACAGAACGTGGTATACAAAAATGTTTGCAAAGCATGCCGTAATCAATTTTTGTATCGGCGGAACTAAAAGACCTGTCAGGGAGCGTTACAATGAGCATCTCAGTGACGCACATTTGAGAAACCCCTGCACTTCCATGGGCGAACACATGCTCGAAAGCCATCCGTCTATGAACCATTCTGAGACTAACGTTAATTTTTTTTCTTCTGTAGGGATACTGGTATCAGCTAGAGTAACGCAGATCTAAGGGTTTTGGAGTCCCCATATATTCGAAATACACATCCTACCATAAATTCCCAGAACTACTCATGGTACATCACATAACCTTACTATTTCAAACGTACTTGCTAAGGTATTTGCACTCATACCTAAGACATAGCAAAGTAGTCAGAGGTGAGAAATGGAAAGATGATCCAGAGGCAGGGAGATTAGGGTGAACGAGAAGAGACAGAGGAGGGAAAGAGAAAGAGAGAGAGAGAGAAGAGAGATAGAGAGAAAGAGAGAGAATATAATATATAAAAAAAAAAAATATATATATATACATATATATAAATATATATATATATATATATACATATATATATATATATATATATAGAGAGAGAGAGAGAGAGAGAGAGAGAGAGAGAGAGAGAGAGGGGAGGGGGAGCCAATGCAGCGCGTAATGAGCAAGGGACGAGAGAACGACAGCGCGGTGACTACAGAAAATGTGTGAAATCCTTTTGATATTGTGGAACGTTTGTACCGCATATGTTGATAATTATCTTAGTGCATGCGATATGTGAAGGTAATGTCTTGTTGAGGCGGAAAAATATGCGAAGTGTATGATTTTTGTCATGAACTGATGTGTATGAAATGTCATTACTCTTGAAGATGATCAAAGATCGAAAAATTTGAGACCGAAATATAATGCATTTTTATGTAAAACACAGCATTCCTTCCCAACGTGAGCTTAACCGTTTCATCGTATTTTACGTTCAATCATGGTACGCAAAGAAACAGTCCATTTCTTCTCACAATTAAATGTATTTCATAACAGTAGTGACCAAGTAAACGTAGTCGCTACGTGAAGATGTCTAGCCATGCTACTAGGTGGCGCGAGCCTCCGAGACAAGTTAGCGTAGCCGCTCAGTGAAGATATTTGGCTGCGGCACCAGGGGGTTCAAGCCTCTGAGAGACATTAATTCCTCAGCCGCTACAGACCATACCAGTTGATGACCACCCGCCCGAGTTCAGTTCGCCGCCAGGTGTCAAGGTGGAAACACGTCGCTGTGGAGCTCCTGCTTTCCAAGATAAGCCGTTGCAGAACTGGGCAGTATACTAGGCTAAACTGTGGATAGGTATTTAACAATTACTTCTGTGCATATATTTGCATAGTTATATCTCATAAGTTTCTTTTTTAGCAAGCTGATTATAATATTTATACCTAGAGACGCTGCCCAGCGCCATTTTGTCCATTCTGTCTGTCTTTGTCTAGTGTGTCAGTGTGTTCAGCTATTTATTTCATTTTTGGCAGTTATTCAGCGAGTGATTTCTTCTTTCTTTAAAACCACTGTCAACCTTCTGCACAGTGGATACCTTGTAAGTGCTGCATAGTTAGGTAAGCTGCAGCCTTTAGGATGGTTAATACCAGGATGCAGGCACTAGAGGATGAGGTTAGGGCCCTTAAGGCAGAGCTTTCCAAGCTCAAAGCTTCCCTTGCTTCACAGGGCAGGCCAGAATGTAAGGGGCAGTCTGTAGCAGGGGCAAGGGCGTCGCCACCGGGGGGCAGGGGGGGCAGTCGCCCCCCCCTGCCGTGAAACAGGGGGCGCCGCCCCCATGAAATTTGAGGAGGCCCTATCCGCAAATGCACAGCAAAAAGGTGAGCAAGGAGGCCGACGGGACAGAATATCATGCTGTCAATGAGGCCTCAAAACTGACGAGGCCACCAGGAAATATAATCAGGTCTCTATAAGAGACGTAGAACAGAGATTGGGAGGAGGCCCCCAGGACGAAAAGGAGGCCCCATGACGAAAAGGAGGCCTCAAGACGTAGAACAGAGATTGGGAGGAGGCCCCCAGGAAAACCCCCAAACCCCAGGACGAAAAAGAGGACACAAGACGTAGAACAGAGATTGGGAGGAGGCCCCCAGGACGAAAAGGAGGCCTCAAGACGTAGAACGGAGATTGGGAGGAGGCCCCCAGGACGAAAAGGAGGCCCCCGGGACGAAAAAGAGGCCCCCAGGACGAAAAAGAGGCCCCAAGACGTTGAACAGAGATTGGGAGGAGGCCCTCATGACGAAAAGGAGGCCTCAAGACGTAGAACAGAGATTGGGAGGAGGCTCCCAGGACGAAAAGGAGGCCCCGCAGGACGAAAAGGAGACCCCATGACGAAAAGGATGCACCCAAGGACGAAAAGGAGGCCCCAAGACGTAGAACAGAGATTGGAAGGAGGCCCCAGGACGAAAAGGAGGCCCCCCAGGACGAAAAGGAGGCCCCAGGACGAAAAGGAGGCACCAAGACGTAGAACAGAGATTGGGAGGAGGCCCCCAGGACGAAAAGGAGACCCCAGGACGAAAAGGATGCACCCAAGGACGAAAAGGAGTCCCCAAGACGTAGAACAGAGATTGGGAGGAGGCCCCCAGGACGAAAAGGAGGCCCCCGGGACGAAAAGGAGGCCCCAGGACGAAAAAGGAGGCCCCAGGACGAAAAGGAAGGCACCAGGACGAAAAGGAAGGCACCAAGACGTAGAACAGAGATTGGGAGGAGGCCCCCAGGACGAAAGGAGGCCCCCAGGACGAAAAGGAGGCCCCCAGGACGAAAAGGAGGCCCCCAGGACGAAAAGGAGGCTCCCAGAACGAAAAGGAGGCCCCCAGGACGAAAGACGCAGTCCATGCGCCCCTACACTCCAACAATTAACCAACCAACCCCAAGACGAAAAGGATGCACCAAAGGACGAAAAGGATGCCCCAAAGACGTAGAACAGAGATTGGGATGAGGTCCCCAGGACGAAAGGGGAGGCCCCCAGGACGACAAGGACGCCCCCAGGACGAAAAGGAGGCCCCCAGGACGAAAAGGAGGCCCCAGGACGAAAAGGCGGCCCCTAAGACGTAGAACAGAGATTGTGAGGTGGCCACCAGGACGAAAAGGAGGCCCCCAGGACGAAAAGGAGGCCCCCAGAACGAAGAGGGATGCCCCATAACGCAAGGATGCCCCAAGACGTAGAACAGAGATAGGGAGGAGGCCCCCATGACTAAAAGGAGGCCCCAGGACGAAAAGGAGGCCCCTAGAACGAAAAGGATGCACCCAAGGACGAAAAGGACGTAGGACTAGACGTAGAACAGAGAACAGATATAGGAAGGTAGCCCCCAGGACGAAAAGGAGGCCCCAGGACGAAAAGGAGACCCCAGCACGAAAAGGAGGCCCTCAGGACGGAAAGGATGCCACCGAGACGGGCAAGAAGCCACCCAGGTTAGACGAAAAGGCTTCCGATGGGTGGCAGGATATTCTTAAGTTGGAAAACGAGGCCCCCAAGACGGAAGATGCCCCTGCAATATAAAATTAAGACTTGATAGGGAGACTTCTCCGGACGCAATAGGGGCCCCAAGACGGGTAGGAAGGTTTCCGCAGGAATGAGAGAAGGCCACCGAGACCAGCCAGATGAGTCCCATATTTTGGAAGAGGAGGAACCTATAAGAGAAGATCTAGGACTAGGACGCAAAAGCACACTGCTAAGAGGATAATAAGGCTCCAGACACAGATGAGGAGGCCCCCATGACGTGAGAGGAGGCCCCCTAATTTGAAAAAGGAGTCACCTAGGAGAGGGTAGGAGTCCCCAGAAATCAAGAGAGTGTCAAAAATGGCACGGAGGCAACCAGGATTGCAAAAGAGGCTCCAACACCGGAAAGGAGGCCCCAGAATATGAGAGGAGGCCCTAGGACGGAAAAGGAAGGAAGATATAGATGAGGTTTCGGAGACGCAAAAGCAGGCCCCAAACGGGTGAGGTTCCACCGAGATAGAAAAGGATGATCCAGAGACGTGGCAGGAGGCACCTAATTCGGAAGAGAACGACACAAGATTGGAAACGAGACCCGATGATGAACGAGGAGGCCCCTAAAATAGGAGAGAAAGGCCATTGGATAAGAGAGATGGCTCCCAAGCGGAAAAGAAGGCTCGAAGACGGCTAAGAAGGTCCCCGGGAAATAACAAGGCCACTAAGATAGGAAAGGTTGCCAGTAATTTAGCAGAGGCGGCGCCTGGGAGAGAAGAGGAGACCACCAGGAGATAAGAGACCACCCCTAAGATGGGTAAAGATCGAATCCAGAGCGCAGAGCAGGAGAACGCAGAGCAGGAGACCCCCAAGACGTGAGAGGAGGCCCCTAATTTGAAAAAGAAGGCCTCTAGAAGAGAAATGAGGCACCTGCCGGACTCGGGAAGGAGTAGGTCTCCAGGACCAAATGAGGTCCCGAAGCCCGGAAAGAGTTCCCAGGAAATGAGAGGAGGCCCTTAACACGCGCACTGGCGGGGGTGGCGAAATCCGCCCACCCCTCCGGTTTTTCGCAAATAACTGCAAATTTTACCGGTTGATATACACGATTTTCGGTGTACCTGCTTAGAAATGAACGGCGCGTTGTTTAAAGCAAGAAAAATGGAAATCAGCCGAAAATTTTTCAAGTTAGGGGCCGCTAAATTCAAAAAATGTTTTAGCGCCAGACCACAAAAATCGGCGCTGATGCACTTCCAGTATACTGACAAAAGGGAAGTGTTCTAGGCAACACTAGCGACTTGTTTGATGCATGTTGATATGCTGTATAGTTTCAAGGTCATGTTAGGTAACCAAGGTCAAGTCAGGTGAAGTTCATGACAGGTTAATGGAACAAAACTTGATCAACTGGAATGTTGCCATAAATGCACTTCTGGTTGTCATTTGTAGTAATTGTCATTGCGTTTCCATACTTTATTCATGTACTTCACTCCCTTCTTCACGAAGCCGATTGCTCCGAGCTGCCCGACGGAGCAGTCGGGCGGGCGGCCGGTTCCGGTAACTGAAACAGGTAACTGACCTGATAAAGTGGTGCTATATAGGTGACCTGAGGTCAAATGTTGGGTCTAGCATCTGCATTGCATCATTAGCAATGTCCAAAACATCATTGATGCCCATTTTTTAGCATTTAAACACAATCACAGCGATCCATAACGATGACAAGCCAAGCCACGCAAAACCGGAAAATTTTGCAAATCTGACCTCATTTGACCTTGAAGATATTGACCTAAGGTCACGAAAATTGCATACAATAGAGTTCACTACCGTGCCCATCCACCCTGCGAATTTCGTTCCTCCAGCTTTACTAGGAGCCGAGATCTTAGGGGGGGCGGAATCCGCCCCCCTCTCCAGTGCGCGTAATTCTCAGAGGCCCTCCAGGGCGCGTGTTAAGATGGGAGTGATAGCAGGTATGGAAGGAGGTGAGGTTTCCAAAATTGAAGATCCCTCAAGACGGGTAAGGCTTTGCCAGGATAAAGGAGGAGGCACACGAGGCGTGGCAAGAGGCCCCTAATTTGGCAGAAAATGCCCCTCGAAGATGAGAGGAAGCCCCATGCCATGTTAAAGGGGCCCCAGAATGCAAGAAGCCCTCCAAGACGGGAGAGGAGGACCATTGAATATGGAGGAGGGTAGGACACACAAGGAGACATCGAAAACCGGTAAAAGGCTCTAGGAAATGAGACGACGCGACAGGAGGCCTATAATTTTCAAGAAGAACCACCTAAGAAATAGTAAGAGTCGAGTCTGGGTATTTAAAATCACGATATGGGCCCCAAAAGATCCCGCCGGGGCCCCCGCAAATTATGCTGAGCCTGGGGTACCGAAAATTCACGCCCGGACCACGAAAATCATGCCAGGGGCACAACAGGTCGTACCGTGCCCCAAAAGTCTCATTGGGACCAAAACAAATGACGCCG
>JAOTOM010002033.1:62500-88135 GCA_034440615.1 Ashinkailepas kermadecensis | reverse complement strand
GGTTGGGTGCTAGGTCTGTTCGTCGGTGTAGTGTCTGCGTCTGACTGTTGGTAGTGTAGTTGGAATTGCTGCTCTGTGTCGGGGTGTTGTGTTGGCTGTATGTTGGGTGTGTTGTCTGTCCGATCCGCTTCGCTGCAGCCCGCTACCTCGAGGACATCACACTCCGTGAAGGTCACGTCGTCCGTTGGTAGCAGGAAGGATGCACGTGATGGAAGAGCCTGGATGTTTGATGTAGTCCTAACAATAAGGAAACATGGGTTGGTGGTAATGAATGGCATAGTCAATGTGGAGGAGGGGGGATGGGAGGAGAAGCCTTCGATCAAAAATTCAAATACATTTATATACGTTTTCAGACTACATTGTCTTCATCATGGAAACCTGATGAACAGCATTGATTCCACCATTGATTTATAATACAGCGTTTTGCATTCTACTGTGTTTACCAATCTGTGTCTCTGACAATTCGAGGCGTTAGCCCTTCGCCCTTTGCTCCAGCCCCAGCACTAGATAGCTCAGAAGGCGATGACGGCTGATATTTGTACAGCCGCCATCCTTCTCAATTTGAGTGCAGCAAATTGATGTCTCGCAGACATAGCAATTTTTGGAAGCATTCAGGTGCATGTGGTGACATATAATGCAGATAAACTATATTGCAGCTGCTAAGCAGAATAACCGAGAGTAAGGTAAAATTAAACTTCCTAAACCTTATCTGAAGCACGAGTAATAACTCATTTTAAAAAGCACCTCCCGAATTACGTACTTTCCACGAGCAGAGGCTGCATCCAGGAAGGTGAGACAGTGTGCGGATTTGGCAGCAGGTTCCGCACCAGATCCACTTGGAACATACTTCCTTTTACTACGCATGTGGTAGTCCCCCAGGGTCTTCCACCGCTTCTTGACAGCATCCTCTATATACAAATAGTACATCAAATCCAAACATGTAAGCACACCACCACATCACTTGGCTTTCCTAATGCCTACTACTGAAATGAAAGACCAAGTTTAAGGAAGCATGGGTCCAATCGTTTATTTGTTCGAAAGATTATATAAATACAACACAAGGCTGCTGTGGCCATTCAGTCATTCAGCCAAAAAGTAATTCAGCCCTGCTTGAATGAGCTAATTGGAGGATGTTGCTGCAGGCAACACATTGTAGATATTATATATATATATATATATATATATATATATATATATATATATATATATGTACCTATACCTATAGATATATATATATATACATATATATATATATATATATATATATATATATATATATATATATATATATATATATATATATATATATATATATATATATATATATATATATATATATATATATATATATATATATATATATATATATATATATATATATATATATATATATACATATATATATACATATACATACATATATATATATATATATATATATATATATATATATATATATATATATATATATATATACATATATGTATATATTATACATATATATGTATATATATATATATATATATATATATATATATATATATATATATATATATCCCATTGATTCATCATACTTATTGGATCTATATCAAGATATGGACATTGTATTTATAGCTCCACAGATGGATACATATCCATAAATATTGACCTGGGAGCTAGCTCAGCTGCAGGTGATAAGTCAACTGAAGTATCTGAGAATCAACTAAGCTCCAGGTCACAAGCCACTGCAGGTCAACAAATTAAAAGAGGATGAGGTACATGCCACAGGTCATTGCTGGGCAGCAATAGGACATGCGATCAGGGCTGCATCCATTTTTCAGAATCCCACATTGCATGATGAAAATCTTTGCAACAGTCAATCAGTGAGAATGACCATGGTAGCACACTCAGGTAGACAGTTCTTTAGAACTAAGGATATGACATTAATTTGGGGTTCAGCTTTTTCTCTTCTTATATCCTCCCTTCACAGGCCTAGTCAGGCATAAATGGCTCGTAATATGCCCTTAACCACTCACCAGAACACTGAAGTGATTTGGCTACTTCAGCCCAAGCCCTGTCTTTCCTATGCTTTAGGGCATATCCAGGGCAGGCCTTATCCCAGAGGCATGAGTAGTTCTCTACTTCTGCAGAAAGCAACTCAACATCTGAAATCAGGTTAATGTTAAATACAGTCTACCAGTTTTGGTATTGCAGGTTAGGGCAGCTACAATACAAGTTAATCACATGCTTCACCTCCATAAAACTGTTTGTTGTTTATTATTTTGGTATCATTGTGCTTTAATGTATTTATTAAAGAAGCTCAATGCATATTTTAGCTCCACAAAGCAAATAAAGGGGTTATGTTGTTGTGGCTATGTTAGGTTAGGTTTGTCAACTTGGGGAATATATATTTTGTTGCTGCTAAAAATAATGGTAAATTGAGGTTGTGGGTTCGAGTCTCACCTGTCGCTACTCTTCGCCCACGACCAATCGGCGTGAGAGATTGGCGACGCTACATGACACAACGGTCGACGTGTCGTAAAACCAATAACCAACCAATGGTAAATTGTGCTTCCACTGAAGCAGGTTATGCTACATTGCTTGGAATTTGGAAAATACTCAGGGAAAGTGTAATTTTTTCTTAACAGGGAAGTTAAAATGGGTTTAGTTAGGCTATGTTACATCCTTTTCAACATTATTTCCAATGCCATATGGTCTAGCTCTAACTATACGATCTTAGTTCCTTTGTGTTATTTTGCTCTCCAAATGAAAAGCAAACATTTGTAGAGGTTGGTTTTATGTGGCTTTAAGATACACTCAGCAGCTGGAGCCATATGACATAACCTGCCTCCCACCTTGGCAGGAAGGGCTGGCATTGTGAGGAATTGAACCCTGTACCTCTGACATGCCAGATGCTCAGCTTAACCACTGAGCTACAGATCCCCCCCCCCCCATTTGCCACTCATTTTCAGAGGAGACGAGTGGCTATGTCATCTTAATCATGTCCAACATTGTACTGGAAACAAATTCCAAGAAGTTGTAAAGCACCACAAAGCATAAATTGGCCATCACTTCCGTTCAGGCCTGACTGCAAAGTTGGAAGTATGGCACTTTTCATGAGATCTTGTTTGTGCAGGGTGGGTGACAAGGCCAAGGGGTGCAACTGGTAGAGCAATTGGTGCAGGGACAGTACCTGGTGTGGATTAGCAGATAATCCACCACTGACACTTCACACAAGACTTCAAACGACACAAAGACAACTTTCCAGACTTAGGTTTTGTTGTGCATGAACTGCACAGAACTCCAAAAGGTTACACTAGGTTTGGTATGTTTTATTTTGGGTTATTGAAATGTGTGTGATGTTATCAAGGGTGTATGATGCATCATCATCATCATCACATCATTAAAGTAGTAGTTGCTAGTTTTGGCAACCAAATTGAAAGAGGTTTTGTTATATTGCTTTATAGCTTACATTATTATTCACCATAGGCATATATTATGTCATTCAGTTACCGTTTTCAGGATGATTTCCCTCACCAACTAAAAAGAAAGCATTTGTGATGGAAATGAGTGGTCACATCACACCAATCACATTCATAAACATCTAAAACGCTACTTATTTTTACTGTATTTACTGTACTGTAACATTAAAAAAAATATATACATTAACTCCCTCAAATGCAACTTTGCTCTAGGTTCACCATCACTAGACTCTGGTGGTGGATTGGTGTTTAAGGGCACGTCAACTAGGTACTAGGGTCATTTTGTGCCCACCATCACTAGACTCTCCCAGATTTCCTTCATACACATGTGGCTATGGCAAAGCATTTAAACAGAACAAAATCTAAAACATCAGGCTGCATCCAATTATGAATTACAATAGGATAGGTGCATGTGCAGTGTGGGTCCAAATGAGTGTCAGATGAGTTGTACCCACCCAATGTAGGTATGCATGGCAATATGGTGTTATGTCAAGGAAGCACACACATGGTTTTTAATATGCTTCAAACATTTTTGAGGGGGCAAGTGCCCCAGTGTTGGCTCTCAATAACGTAAACTTTTAACATAGGTAAGTACCTACCTTGGTAGGACCTACCTATCACCCTGTGGTGTGCCCCCAATTCATTTGAGTCTGCCCACTGCTTTCATTGTCATGTACCTATTGTGCAGTGCAGGGTATATTACAAAAGACAACGGAAAGCACAAATTACTCACCAATATCTCCATCCATGGCAACTGGTAGGTACTTAACAGCAACGACAGAACAAACTAATTGGAGCCCAGGAGGATATACTCTGACGCTCGCGCCTGACGGCAGAACGCGGCAGACAAATTGAAATATTTCAAGTTCCCTGCCGCTGACGTCGCCGACGTCGATGAAACTACTAAATCAAAATTTGCATGGCTAATACATTGCGTGACGTCATCCATTTGTGCTGTGACGTCAGAGGCTCCGGACGCCACCGACGCCGGGTTCTGCTCGATTCTGCTCAGTTCTGCCGGGTCCTGCTCAGTCCTGCCAACGTCACGATTCTGCCGGGATTCTGTCGGTTTTCTGCCGAGTGTAAACAGGCCTTAACGGCGTCCGGCCGCCATTGCTGTGCAATCTGTCTGGAGTTATCTAGCTATAGCTACACAGTGACTGCAGTCCGAAGCGTGCAGATAATTATGGAGAACAAAGGTAAGTCAAATTGCATGACATCATATTCCTTTTAAAATTGTCTACAGCTGCTTCCTGTGCTTCCTTGCATCATAGATCTGGTCAATTGCAGGGCGGCAATTTCGAAAGCTCAAAATGCTTTAGCGGCTACTAATAACTTGTGCAATGAAAGCTACAGTGAAGCCTTGTGATTTTGTTCAATCATGTTTTATTGGGCTTAAATGTATTAAACACCGTCTTGTTTACGACTGACATATTTTTGCCTATGGGGAGATCAATTTGGGGGAGATTTGAAAACAACAATTATTTGGAATCGGAAAAGGAAGGCGCGTTGCTGTCGGAAATTCCGGTGGTTGAGATTGATGGAGTGTGTGAAGCTGTGGTCCGGCTGCTGACTGCTACAAAAAGTTGTTAGTTTGAGTGGTGACCGTAAGTGGAATAACCGGCGTTTTTTTGGTGTCGTTCTGTGTTTGTTTTTATTGATATCTTTGTTCCCACATTTGTGTCGGAGTACATGTGAAGCCCATCCTATCCAGTATGAACTCGGAGTGCAAAAATGTTTTCAGAGATAAAATCTCTTAAGAAGTGCCCTAATTCCCACCCTGTTAATAAACATATCACTGAAATGACGTGCTCTTTCGAGTGTGGCGTTGGGCATGGAAGTTGTAGCTGCTCTCCAGAAATTCTTTGTTAAAATCATAGGCAATTTGATTCAGAATTTCAGGCCTCAATTTCGCCACCCCTGTTCCAAAATTTTCCACTCCCTTGGGGGTGGGGGGGACTTCTTGAGTTATTACGGCTTGGACCCTACCTGGTAGAAATCCGTGCCGACGCCACTGCATACATGATCTTTGGCTATCACTGTGACCGCCAGGCTCCATTCGGTGAGAGTCGTGTTAAGTGTGCAACCATGTCGGCGTAATACACCCCAGGCAGGGGCGCATTACCGCCCGCGCCGCCACGGTCACACACTACGCCCGTCGCTGCTTGGTGCGGACGACGAGCTATTCTTGGTGCACTGCTGCGGACTCTCACACAGGTAGAACCCCATATCTGTCCCCTCCGCCCCCGCCCCACCACACAGACACGGGAGAGTACACGGAAACATGACATATTTGCGTATGCTGTGCGACCGTCCATGCTTCTATGCAGTAGTTGAGAAATCCGTATTGATGACGGGGCGGTTACACCTCCCCAACTTGGGAATCTGTTCCAAAACAATGTGGTCTGTCTCCTAAGTTCGTTAGTCGTTTTACCTTATCCAGTCGAAAGTTTGAACAATGACAACGCATCGCTACATATCAATGTAGTTTGCATTAATCCCCATGTTCAAATGATTATATCTTCTACTAACAACAACCAACAACTCATCCTGATCAGCCACACCTCTGACCCGTATACGATGCGATGTTCACGTGCTCACGTACAGGGTAGTCAGCCTGGGCAGTCGGCGCCGTAGTTATCGGAGGGAGAACACGTCTCGCCTCACGCTGCCAGCTATACGGCGAGTGAAGCTGACTCGGCGGCCCCGCCGCGCTGGCGTCTGACTAACGGCGGGAGCTGTCCCGCTCGCAGCCATTCATCAGGCTCGACTGCCGTACACGACCCCAGTCGGCCGCAAATGAGTCAGAACATACGCGGCGCTATTTCAGCCGACGCCAAAGCCAAAACCGTCTCCAGGGGCGGCGACGCAGACAGAACCGGGCCCACAACTTGAGCGCCAGCCGGAGGTCCGACTGAAACCGAAGTCGGAGCCGTGGATCGAACCGGATCCGGAGCGGCGCCGCCGCCGCCCGAGGCTGAGACGGAACCGGAACCGGAGCCAGGGGTGGGAGACGGAGCCGGGGCTAGGGGTGAGCACAAAATCGGAACCGGAGCTAGCGTCGTAGATGTTGACGGAAACTGAACCAGAATCAAAAGCCGAAGAAAGACGGCGTTTCCGTTGCTCTTTCATGCCCGGTGGTTGCCGCCACCGACTGAATTGTCGATGAAGCCTGCTGCCTTGGCCTTTGCGATTCAGGGATGTGTCCGGTCCGCCTCGATCAGGAACGCGCGGTGGGTCAGATGGAGGGAGAGGGAGATAGAAAAGAGGTAAAGAGAGAGAAGGAGAGAGGGATAGAGAGATAGAGAGTTGGCGGTCGCTGAATGTTAGCCAAATTTAGACATAGGTCGCGCACGGGCAAAACAATAATATCGCCTACTGAATACCTACATTGCGTAGCACTCTTTTGCACCCAGATCTTGAAAATGTTAAAATTGTTCCCGAAAGAAGCTTACCTTCTGTTATCTGTAGTTAGGAATTACCGGCCTTGGTGGCGCCGCCCCAGAAGCCACGAACACAACCCCGAACATGGAAGCTACTAGAATGTTTGTGCATTGCGTTTGAGGCTCAGTGAAACGGTTATTGTTCCTTTCCTCGACAACCACTCGCGTAGGAACAGTGGTAGATGGGTGCCCCCCCCCCACACACACACCATATTTAGATTTACTCTGGAATTTGTCTTGCTCATGTCCATCTATCTATCTTTGTGCGTTTATATATGTGCATATATATATATATATATATATATATATATATATATATATATATATATATATATATATATATGTGTATATGTGTATGTATATGTATGTATATGTATATGGTATGTATATGTATATTTATATATATATATATATTTCTTTATTTATTTATGTCTTGATTTCCCAAACATGAGTTCCATTTAATGGGAGTTTCATGAACCTCCGGTAATGGTGATTCGATCCTTCATGTAAAGGATAACACTTCCTTTCCATTATTACGTTTTTCTCTCCTTGGAATTATTAGATCAAGCTATTTGTTTTCCTCCCTTGTTGTCAATTGGACAGCTCATTTTGACATGTTGGCACTAGACAAGCTACTGTGCTCTTGATTAATTTGCCCGCCCGGTATTTCTTGCCATTTCTTTACATTCCGTCTCGAGGGTCCTTAAAGACACCGCCCTCGTTTGACGTCCAAACTAAACGCTGCTGGGTAAGGAGGCTTACATTATTTCGCGGGAAAATTTTCGATTTTGCCAACCAACAGGGCCGAACGACGTCGAACCAATTCATACACTTCCAAAACATGTTTTGAAGAACGGGCCGAACAGCCGGACCCGAACGACAAGCAACAGCGCGGACAAACAAAGGAGCCGAGAAAGGCCGGCAGACCCTGAAGTCAGCGACCCCCAGAGCGTGGAAATTCCAGATCGCCACCAGGTCCAGAAAAACAAGAACGTTACCAAAGCCCCAGGTGGCATTGGAAAATACATGACTCCAGGAAATTTCGAAATGAAAATGGCGCACTGCCGACCAATCGACACTCCAGCATTTTACCCGGAGCCTCGGGAATGGTCAGAGAGGGAAGAGGGGGCGCAGAAGACATTACAATGAAAGCTTGTGCACAGCATGAAGGTCACTTAGACAGGGTCAGGACAGGGTCACTTGGAGCGGAGTCACTGAGAGAAAGAGAGAATCACTCGGACAGGAGAGTCACTCGGAAGAGAGTCACTCGGACGGCAGAGACCCTCGATCAGAGCAGAGAGATCGAGTAATGGAGACGGACGTGATTGTTGTGGAGCGAAGTGCCGGACGGAGAAGTGAGTTGAAAATGGCGGACGGCCGGAGGGCGACCACCAACTGCCATGTGAATGCCGTCTGTCATGCTTTCCTCCTTCCAAACCGCGCCGGACCAACCTCATTTCTATACCAGCTACTGCCTTCTCAACCTCATTTCACCCGGCGGAAAGGAGCGACCCGTCGTATGGGGGGGGGCAATAGGCTAAATTCGGGTGGGAGGGGGTAGTGTGTCGTGTAAGAGTGCACTGGAATCGAGATAAGCGAAATGGCCAGTGGTGCGTGGAGAAGGAATGTTTGCAGGTTGCAATACCGTGCAGTGCACATACATGTAAATATATTATATTAATAAAATAAAATATGTGAGGGTATTAGCAGAGGCAGGTGGCAGCTGCTCGGCAGTGACGAACTGGAGCAGCAGTGGAGAAGAACTGGATGCGATTAAATATGTAGTGCAGCATGGAAAAATGGTCAGAAATAGAACCAAAAATCGGTTACAATAGTAAGTCAGGCAGGTCCCTCGGGTCGATATGGTCGTTGCAACACGGCGATGATTCGATCCGAGAGCACGCGTGATGATAACTATTCGTGCAACATCCGTCATGTAGGTCCCTCGGGTCGATGTGGCTGTCACAGGATGGCAATCGAACGATCCGAGAGCACGCGTGTTGGAAATTGTGCGTGCTTCCTGTCTTTCTGTCTGCCTCTCCCCGTCAAATGCACTCGTTTTTACACCAACAGGACTAAAACATTAACATTATGGCCAAGCTACTTGCCGTGGTGCAGACTAGTTTCAAAATCCAAACCTAGGGAACTGAAGGGATGTTCTCCAGCTTGATGTTCAGAGGCGTAGCTTTGCTCACGTGACAAACGTACATACAAAATAGCATTTAGGTCAAATATCGTCGGCCGCTTAACGGCGCAGCCCGGTAACCCCCGTGGAGATCAGCGTAAATCGAGGATGGCGTCAGAAATACGATCCTCCCAGACCGATGACAGTAGCATGGTACATTCTTGGCGACCAGGTGGTCAGGGTCAGTGCCGTGTGTACAAGAATACACATGTTGTAAATGACTCTGTCCCTACATGACAAGTGATTATTCACCTATGATGGTTGGATATTTGCTCGGAATTTATTGCTATATTAAGTAAATTTATAAACGAGGCAGCCGACCTGCGAACTGCCTTCCTATGGACCAAACGTTCCCGAGTAATGGTAGTGACAACGTAAATTGTGCAGAATACTACTATTCCTGTATGTAGTTTGCATTGGTTACAATTTTAACTGCGAAAGGGAGCAATGAAATGAACACGTCCGAGACATTAGCTCAAATCAATTAATTCTTTGACCGCGGAAGACCGCTAGCCTCTGTGAACCAGGGGCCCAGGAGATGGGGTATATAGACGACCAGGGAACGTACTCAACGTGGTAGGGATCCGTGCCCACCCGTTGGATACGCAGGGCTGGTCGCACGTTTTCAGCGAATAAGGTCCGGCGAGGCATTGGCTGTTATGAGATTAGGTCGTAGACACCAGAGCACTTGTATAAGACCTCGGAGCCAGTAAATGAGCCCCATCGTAACATTAAGGCATTAAGGCAACATTAAGCTATGATTTATAGTGAATGGTTCAAACATTTGACCCACATAACTTCCAACATAGAGCAATGGTCAGCAGTGATGTGTGTTTGTGCACCGCTGCAGGGAGGGGGACGGGAGCCAAATTATTGACCAAGCAATGTTATTAATTAATAAGGATGGGATGGGAGGAGCGAGTGTGAGAATGAGAATGCGGAGAATGAATCTGTATTAGGTACCTTTAAAGCCCAGCGGAAGCTGCTTCGGGCTCAACACTTGCACATATTTCGTGCAGTACATTGCACAAAAACTGTACTACTATTTCCACCAAAAAGCTCCAACTGGGGGCAAGCCATTCAAACCATGGAACAATTCTATACTTATTAATTGTCTAATACAGGGTGTCTAAAAAAACACTTCACCCATTCAAACAGCTGTATTTCATGAACCAATCAACATATTTACAAAAACTAAACTGAAATGGAAAGCTGAGACCTTAACAATTCTGAAAAACAACATATCTACAATCTAATACTACATCTACACTAGTTCTACAGCAGTTCATAAAATATGCTCCAGGTGGCCACCGTTGCGCTGGAGGCACACCTGAGCACGGCGAGCGAAGTTTTCAATGACCCGCACAAATTCTTCCTTTGGGATGGCCCTGATCTTCTGGGTGATGGCTTGTTTCAGTTCAGGGATGGTCTGAGGATTACCCTGGTACACATTGTCCTTCAGATAACCCCACAGGTAGAAGTCAGGGGGGTTGAGGTCCGGGGAGTGGGGGGACCACTCGGGGTCTCGGCGGCGGCTGATGAGGCGGTCTGGGAACTTCTCATCCAGCCACTCCAGGGTGACATTAGCAGTGTGGGGGGTTGCACCATCTTGCTGGAACCACTGCTCAGCCCTCTGGAACCTGTTTATTCCTCTGGCTCTGTTTCTGCGCCCCAGAGCGGTCCAGAACTGCTGGAGGACCACAAGGTACCGCTCCTTGGTCACGGTCACCGCGTTCCCGTTGTCATCTTCGAACCAGAACGGCCCAATGATGCCATGCTTTGATATTGCAACCCAGGCAGTGCATTTGACTGAGTGCAGAGGCCTCTGTAGCACTTCATCAGGGGGAGTGGTGCCCCAGAACACGTTGTTTTTACTGTTGACATACCCATACAGGGTGAAATGAGCCTCGTCGGAGAACCAGAGGTTGTCGAGAAAGTCAGGGTACTCTTCGATGATGTCCATGAACCACTGGCACATAGTAACTCGCTTAGACTTGTCTGCATCAGTGAGTTTATGCTTTATCTGGATCCTGTATGGATAGAGATGCAAATCTACCTCCAGAATCCTTTGTACAGAGGCACGGGTCAGACCAAGCAATTGGGCTCGTCTACGGATCGATTTCTTCGGACTTCGCCCGACGGAGTCCCTCACTGCAGCAATGTTCTCTGGAGTCCTAGCTGTCTTTTTTCCTCCCATTTTTTGGTGTTGTAGGCTTTGTCTGGTTGTTGTGAAGTGATCCAGTTGCTTGAAACTTTTTAACCCATTTGAAAATGAGTGGTTTTGATGGAAAGTTGTTGAAGTTATATTTTTGCCTGAATTTCGCGTGCACCTTTTTGTACGATTTTGACTCCAAATATAGGGGCACACAGAAAATCTTCTCTTCATCGGTATACTTCATTCTTGTAAAGATCCGAAATTGTTATGGTCTCATCTTGTTAAATCTGAAAAAGAATGTGAAAAGCATTAAAATTGACAAAGTTATGCCAGGTTATATGGGTTAACTGTTTTTTGAGACAACCTGTACAATTTATGAATTATTATTTAGCGAGGAATTTTGCCTATGTGTTGCTACCAACCTTTAACGTCGCAACACATAAATGCGTGTAAGGGAGGGTAGTTCACACAACATGAAACCGTCTGGGAATGGGGAATGGGTGGTGGCGGGGGTGGGGGACGAATCACAATGCCGAATCACACTGGAGCTAAAAGCAAAAGGGGGATTCAACCCAGTTTGCTTTAGGTTTTCCTTTACACAACCCAAGAGAAACCGCAAACAAAGACCCCTCCCCCATACACCCCACACCCCGCCGATGACAGAGACCCTCCTACAGTACCATTGGAACGCCCTCGACGAATGGGGTTCGAAAGTTGTACGACTTTTCATTTTCAGGTAAGTTTTAAAATCAAAATGGCGGTTTTGGAGAACAATTGTGTGTCCATAAACATTTTATATCGGCATATTAGGGTAATTTAGGTCCGGCAATGCAACTAGGACACTATTTAGTATTTAGACCATGGACACTTGAAATAAACCATAAAACAGCAGTGCCTGAATAGGCTCAGCCCACATTGCGCACTTTATTGTGATCTGAACTCACTTGAAGGAGGTCAAGCAAATTTGGCAAGTTTTTTTTATGCTACTGCATGCATACCAAGGGAAATATGATGTTAAAAGAATATGCGTATTACATAAATAGGAAAATTGGCTCAAGATGGGCCAAGTTTCGCCCGTGACCTCAGATCAATGATCAATGCAAACAAAAATCCGAGATATATGTTTTGGATGCACTGCCTAGCAGCAGCGTAGCCAAATGGGGCCGACGGGGGCGGCCCCCTCTAGAAGGTCGGAAGGGCCCTTCAGGCGCCGGTACAGCGGGTCCGCAAGGGCCCCTAGACTGACGAAAGGGCCACGGGCTGACGGAAAGGGTCCCGACTAGGGATTGCAATCCCGGGATCCCGATCCCGGGATCCCGAAAATATTTCAATCCCGATCCCGATCCCGAAAATCTTGTCAATCCCGGGATCCCGAAAAAAAAATTCATAAACTCAAACAATTCTAGCACGGATAGATTGTTTATGCTTTAAGGCTGTAATAGGCTATTGCATTTTGTCAAATTCCACAATGCGTTTTTGCAACACATTGTAGCAGTGCTCAGTGCTCACAATAAGTGCACCAAGGTCATGCACAGGGGCTTTGCCGTCCCACGCATTACGCAACCAGAACGGCGCGCCGCGCGACTGTGGCAGGCAGTTTTAAGAGACGTACCTCGATTATCGCGAGAGCGGCGGCGCCGAAATTGGAGCTGAGCGCTGAGCACTTGAGACGGCTGATTGCGGAGGGGTGGTATCCAGGGCGACAGTTCCTTTGTTTCAGTTGGTCGTCGAACGTAGTTTGCAGCACACGTCAGCGCACACGGAGAGCAAGCACTGAATAAAGGAATCTTTGATTTGGAAAAGTGTGGGTCTGACATATTGATACAGCTATGGAGAATTTCAAGGAATTTAAAATAACAGGTGTGTGGAAGGACTTTTTAAGAGACGAATCAGGCCAAAAAGCAAAATGTAAGAAATGCAACAAAGTAATTAAGTGCACAGGTGGATCCACAAAAGGTTTACACGTCCACTTGCAGACCATGCATGGAGAGGGCACAGTGTCAAAGAATACAACAGCATCTGCTGCTGCGTCTACATCACAACAAACCGCCACCGAAGGACTTCCATCCAAGAAGAGGAAGATTGACTCATTTTTTCCTAAGAGTGAAGAGGTGTCACTCGATGCGACGCTGGGGCGTATGTGCAGTAGGGATTGTATCCCATTCCAAACGTTTTGTACCTCAGACGATCTGCGGCAGCTCTTTGCAGCGAAGGGCCACAAGGACCTACCAACATCCCCAAACGGCATAAAGAGTCGAGTAATGAAGCACTGTACCAAGACCATGGGTGTCGTGAAGTCCGAGTTGAGAGAGAGTATGAGTACCAACAAACGTTTTACGCTGACGCTTGACGAGTACACATCTTTGCGCAACAGGCGCTATATGAGCGTTAACGTACACTGTGGTTCCGATACTTGGGGCCTGGGCGTGATTCGATGCACCAGTTCCATGCCCGCAGAAAAGTGTCTACATGTTCTGAATGAGAAACTGAACAAGTTCGACATCGACCTGCATCGGCATATCGTGTGCGTATGCACAGATGGAGCGAGTGTAATGAAGAAGTTTGGGCGGCTTATTCCGTGCATGCAGCAACTGTGCATGGCGCATGGGCTTCATCTGGCGGTCACAGACGCGCTTTATAGGAAGAGTGGGACCACTGAAGCCTCCCAAGCACAACCACATGATGATGACGGCGAAGGTTCAAGCGAAAAATCGGGCGGCGAGAGTGAAGAACAAGATGATAATGAAGCAGAAAGAGAACATTTTCAAATGATCATCGAAGGTCAACGCTTGGAAGTGAGTGGTGAAATCGGAAAAAACGATCTCTAAGGTGCGCAATATCGTTCGCTGGTTCAGAAAATCCCCTGTTCGCAACGACTGTCTGCAAAAACATGTTGCAGACGAACACAGCTGTGAGCGCGCCCTGTTGCTTGACTGCAGGACGCGCTGGAACAGCCTCTTGGCCATGCTAGAGCGATTCTTGGAACTGAAAACAGCGGTCCAGAAGGCGTTGATCGATATACAGGCACAAAGTGGCTCGGCGGTTGCTATGCTCAGTAATGATGAACTCAACAGCGTGCGGGACCTGGTAAGTGCACTTAACGTATTGAAGGTCGGAACTGAAATGCTTTGCAGACGAGATGCAAACCTCATCACATGCGAGGTGACTCTGTCATTCATGTTGACACAACTTCGGAACCAAGCATCACCCACGGCGGCAAAGCTGCTCGAATGTGTAAGAAGAAGAATCCTTGAGCGCAGAACACTCATGTCTTCAGTACTGCAGTATCTTCATCAAGGCCACGGGTCTTCAAGCGATCGAGACATGCCTGTGGCACAGCCAAACGAGGTCAGCAAGATGGTCATTGAACTTGTTTCTAGACTGTCACTGAAAGACGTCGTTGCAATTTCCAAGGAAGTGCCACTGCCGGTTCCGACAGACCTCGCTGACTCAGACGAAGATGATCCCAGTGAAACCATTCCAGTCAGTGACACAGATACCCTCAAGGCGGCGTTAGAACGAAGTATGAGAGAACAAACCGCAAACGCAGAACTGGAAGGAAATGAAGTGTCGGAGCGACGGCTCAAAAATTTGGTAAAGCAAGAGCTGGCGAACTTACCGTACACGGGCCGCGGGTTTTACACTGGAAACGTTTACCAATGGCTGAAAACAGTCCTCCCCACCAGTGTAGAGGCAGAGAGGGTGTTCTCGGTGCTGGGAAATGTTGTGAACAAACTCCGAACCCGTTTGAACGACGAGACCATAGACGCGCTAGTCTTTCTAAAGACCTACTACTCGTGCCACAAATGAGCGGAAGTTGGTTCCTGGAAGTGGCTAACATTTAACGTGCAGTGTTTCCGTCGTTCTTTGTATTGTAGTCATCGCGTTGGCTGGTGTTGTATTGTATGCAGTCAATCATGTTATCACTTGTTCTTGATGAGTTAAACTTTTTGTGTTCGTATGCCATGTTTGGCTTTTTGCGCAAGAAACACATGAGCCTGGAAGTATAAACAGTGAGCTGGCCAGTGAAGTTTTGGACTGTCCCTCGTGTTATGAATAGATCCAGAGTCAGACAGTTTTGCGTTTGTATTGAACATGCGTTATTGTTGGGGTAACGAAGTCAGTCGACACATAAACATAGGTGTCATCACATCACAACACATAGGTGTCATCACATAAAATTGCAAAATTTGAGTACAAACGATGTTCCTATCATGTTCATTAATTTTCGAGGGGAAATTTATATTCATATTTATATGGGCAGTGGCTTAATTGAACTATTTCCATGTATAAAGTGTCTTTTACCATAACACTAATCACTTCCGCCAGATCACCTCCGGGATCCCGGAGAAAAAATTTCAGGGATCCCGGGATTGGCAAAACGTTCCGGGATTGCAATCCCTAGTCCCGACCAATGAAGGGGACTCCGATTCAACGGAGAATGCCCTAGACAAGATGTTGAGGGCCCTTGGCTGTGCTAACGTGACGGGTTCGACAGAAGGGGCTCCAGATCGTTGGATGGGCCCGGGCTGACGGAGACGGCCCGGAGCCGATATGAAGGGTCCCTGGGCTGACGGTGCGGTCCAAGCCGGCGAAACGACACCTGACCTAAGGGAAAGAGCCCACAAATTTGAAAAGGGGACTGGGGCTTTCGGGAGAAGGCCCTGGGTCGTCAAAGTCGGCCCCTGAGACGACGGAGGGTAGCTCTAGTTGCCGGAGAGGACCTCAGGCCGTAAGGAAGGGCCCTTTGGCCGATGGATGGGCCAAAGCCGCACAAGGGCCACTGGCCTGATGGAGGGGCGCCAAGCTGCCAAAAGAGGCCTTTCAGCCTGACAGAGGAGTCTTGATCACTAAGGAGGGTCCTTATGCCTACCGAGAGGACCCCTAGCCGTGGGAGGATCCCGCATCGTCGGAGAGGGCCGGTATGAGGGGCCCCTGGGACCAAAGCCTCATGGGGGGCCCCTTGCGTGATAGATTAGACCCCAACTTTTGAAAGAGAGAACTCCCACCGGACGGAGAGTGTCCTGAGCCGTGAAAGGAGGTCCCTAATCCGACGGAGGGGGCCTCGGGCCGGACGTGTAGGGCCACTGGGCCGGCTTTGGGTCACGCTGATGGAGAGGGGTTCAGAGCTGACAGTGGGCCTCGGGCCGGACGTGTAGGGCCACTGGGCCGGCTTTGGGTCACGCTGATGGAGAGGGGTTCAGAGCTGACAGTGGGCCTCAGGCCGGACGTGTAGGGCCACTGGGCCGGCTTTGGGTCACGCTGATGGAGAGGGGTTCAGAGCTGACAGTGGGCCTCGGGCCGGACGTGTAGGGCCACTGGGCCGGCTTTGGGTCACGCTGATGGAGAGGAGCTCAGAGCTGACAGTGGGCCTCAGGCTGATGAGAGGCCCCCGAGTTACGGAGACGATTCAGGCCGAAGCGTAGGGTTCCCGGTTCATCGTAAAGGGCCTCTAAGCCCATGGAGGGCCCGGGCTGCTAAAAAACAGTGGCGTTTCCAAGGGATGAAGGGGCACCCGCCCTTTGTCGAGTTCAATGGGTTCCTCCAGGTGACCTCCCTGAGGGGCAGTGATATGACAGAGGAAAAATAAAACGCATCTTGTACTTTGTGCCGAAAGGGCTTTGAAATCTAAAGGTGTCCACCCTGAGGGCTGGCAAGGGCCGTGAAGACCAGAGAGGGCCCGCTCGAGAGCTGGAATGCCCATGTCAACTGGAGAGAGCAGCTTAGCTGGAGTGGGCTCCCAACGGCTTAGGAATAAACAGGGGCGCGAGAGAGAGAGATAGAGAGAGAGAGAGAGAGGGAGAGAGAACTGGGACCCTCTTGGGATTTGAAAGGGATTTGGGATTTGAGATGGATGAACAAGACCCCTAAAAGCTGAAGGGGACTAGTGAGAACCCATCTTAGAGCTGAAATTATCCCGATATGAGAGCAAGACAGGGCTATTGAGGACTGTGATGGGTTCCTGAAATCAGGAGAGGGCCCTAACTGATGAAGAGGATGTCTGAGAGCCAGAGGGGACTGGACTGGGATTCTTCTGAGGTTGAGAGTGGCCCCCTAACGGATGAACAAGGTCCGTTGAGAGATTAAAAATGTCCCGTTGTTTGTTGATTGCTGTTGGGAATATTGAGGGTCAGCCTCAGAGCTAGAATGCTTTTGAAACCACAAGAGCTATCGATAACTGGGAGGAGCACATAGCAGCTCGAGAGGGCCCTTGAGAGATAAAAGAGACCCCTGAGAGCTAAGAAGAGTCCCTAAGGCTGACGATGGTTGTGAATAATATTGAGGGCCTGCACGAGAACAAGAAAGTCCTTGAAGCTAGGAAGGCTGCCAAGGACTGGAAAAGGTCCCCAAACAGCTGTGGCCGCCCCAACGGCCACAGCTGTCCTAGAGGTGACGACCGGCGAAGAAGGTAAGAGCTGTCCCAGTGGCCTGACCACAGCTGCTCCAGCAACTCCGTCGCTCCAGCTATGGCGAATAAGGCACCCCAGTGATATCTGTGAGCATGGGTGTTGTTGTATATACTTTCGAGGGGGAAAGTACTCACTCAAAAGTAATTTGCAGGATGCTGTGTGTCGGACATAGCTGGTCAGGCATGTTGCTAGTCCTTCCCCTGTCCCCAAATCTTGCGCATATTTTCCCCACTAGTATCTACGCCTCATTTTGAGGTAGTTTGAAAGTGTTGAAAAGGCGCAACAATATGGGCCTTACCCTTATGAATGCCCTCCATATCAAAGTATGTCTGAACGTAGCGGATGACAGAAAGAAGCAATTGTGTCCATGGAGCTGAGTGAACGCATTTATAGTCAAGCTAATAATATTAATGCCTTCATTGGAGATGTGTCAATGCTCCTTTATTTTCCGAAATATATTTTCTTTTGTTCGTTGTCGGCAGCTAAACGGTTTATTTTTCTGGTCTTTACCGGATTGTTGGGCCTTGATTGTAGTCCTCGCCTTAGCCACGCCAGCGCGGAGTGCCTTATTTCCCAGGTATGTATTCATCTTTGTTTACACACACACACACACACACACACACACACACACACATATATATATATATATATATATATATATATATATATATATATATATATATATATATATATATATATATATTATATATATATGTATATATACATATATATATATATACATATATATATGCATATGCATATATGCATATATATATATATATATATATATGCATATATACTTATTTATAACAATGCGAGAATATTTATGCACCAGTTCTTCCCCCTGGTACTTCCCTGTGTAGATTTGTAATACCTTCAGAAAGGCCACCACGTTCCTCTTTGACGCCAGACTCCAGATTTTGCTGCGTAACAGCAGCACCTCGGCGTTCAGCCTGCTCGCTGCACCTGCTGCATTAAATCCCCGACGGGTAATCTCTCGCGGGGCACCTCGCCCACGTTTTTCCGAGCATGTTTTTTTGGGCCAGGCTGTACGCCGTCGTCTGTTTCGGGACAACAATCTTCAGCTCCCAGGTGGTGAGGATAGCAGCACTTTATTGGCTGGGAGTCGGTCAGTGGTATCTGACCGCACGTCAACATCGTCCATTCTATTCGCTTCCGCTACCGTTCGTTTTCATTTCGTTTTCGTGGAGCGCCTACCAAAGAGTGTTGGACGCTCCTCGGCCTCCACGTCTGCCATCGATTTCGGTCGACCGCACCGAGTAGAAGAGTGAATGGTTGCCCGTTCGGTGGGGAGCGCGCACGGATTTGTCGATCCAGGCACCACACACCCAACGTCAATATGCCCCGCGGTAGTATCACACGCAAGGCAACAAGTGTGGGAGAACGGATGACTAATGCACTCACAGACCTGGTGACGTCTGGTCTCACAGGCCTGGTGACGTCTCGTCTTACAGGCCTGGTGACGTCTGGTCTGACAGGCCTGGTGACGTCTGGTTTTGCAGGCCTAGTGATGTCTCGTCTTATAGGCCTTACGACGTCTAACCTTACAGGCCTGGTGACGTCTGGTCTGACAGGTCTGGTAACGTCTGGCCTTACAGGCCTGGTGACGTATGGTCTTTCAGGCCTGGTGACGTCTGGCCTTACAGGCCTGGTCACGTCTAATCTTACAGGCCTGGTGACGTCTGGCCTTACAGGCCTGATCACGTCTGATCTTACAGGCCTGGTGACGTCTGGCCTTACAGGCCTGGTGACGTCTGGCCTTACAGGCCTGATCACGTCTGATCTTACAGGCCTGGTGACGTCTGGCCTTACAGGCCTGGTGACGTCTGGTTTTTCAGGCCTGGTGACGTCTGGTCCTACAGGCCTGGTGACGTCTGGCCTTACAGGCCTGGTGACGTCTCATTAGGGTGTAACCGAATCACCGGCGAAGGTTCCTAGTCGGTGCATAGGCTACTGAAGCCTGACGACTACATACGCATGACCTTCTCCGATTCTTCCCCAGCAGTTCATTTGTTTCCTTGTCAAAGTTGGCAGCCAAGCCAGGCAGAGGCAATGGAGCTTTTTTGCTTTCACATCTAAGATTTATGCGGCACCACAGCGACCGTACCGGTATTCTGTCCCCATTGTATTTATTCCGCAGGCTTTCAAACGATGCCACCTCCATGCTCATAATGTTGTCCCGTGGGATGCATTAAAAGCGTGTCGTAATCCCATACGTAGTCTTCGACTATCTGCTGTATAACCAATGCTGCTGTATGGGCGCTGTATAACCAATGCAGTTGATGCGCCCTAAAACCCAAATAACTAACTAACTTCGACTATCTGCTTTTACCAATCGCTTTTGATTTACGATCGC
Source organism: Ashinkailepas kermadecensis (assembly GCA_034440615.1). Taxonomy (NCBI): domain Eukaryota; kingdom Metazoa; phylum Arthropoda; class Thecostraca; family Neolepadidae; genus Ashinkailepas; species Ashinkailepas kermadecensis. The sequence goes on along the minus strand of JAOTOM010002033.1, from coordinate 68,104 downwards.
GCACACGACCCCAGTGCACCTTCGACGCCCCATAGCCACCCAACCTCATCGGGACGGGGGCTCTAGAGAGCCCCCTCAGTATTTTCCGCAATAGCGACCGAATGAGTAGATGGAGAGGCACCAAACTTTCAGTAGCGTATTATGTATCAGCTTTGCATATTTTGAAAAGCTTCCAAGTCCAGGTCATCAACCTGAAACTGGTTAAAGGGAGTGATATCCCAAAATATTCAAAGTGCCGCCATTCCGAGTAGTTTCAACATATAAGCACCAAACCAAGAGCATGTTGTCCCTTCATGAAGACGAGCGAACTGCTATCTGGAAATGTTACTTAATGTCAAGATTACTGACCGGAAGTCATAAAGTCATAAAGTCATAAAGGCTTAATAAGAGCCACAGGGGCCCATCTGGGTTAAGCCTATCTGGAAAAAGTACTAGAAATATACATACTCTCACCCGAATCAATCCCTTACCTCAGGTTCCTAGGAAGCTATATATCGCAGCCTATCTAGCACCAATTCACTTGCTATTGCATAACACACTCCCATTGTGCTACCATAGACAATCTCATCAGTATCACATCCCGAAGGAAGGTGCTGAATCCACTACTAGGTACACCCTTCATAAAGTTATAAAGCGTTTAGACTTAATAAGAGACTCACTTCCTATTGCATAACACGCTCAACAATTACAAACTCCTCCCATCATACCCATTGTGCTACCATAGACAATCTCATCAGTATCACATCCCGAAGGAAGGTGCTGAATCCACTGCTAGGTACACCCTATATGAAGTTATAAAGCGTTTAGACTTAATAAGATACTCACTTGCTATTGCATAACCACTCACAATTACAAACTCCTCCCATCATACCCATTGTGCTACCATAGACAATCTCATCAGTATCACATCCCGAAGGAAGGTGCTGAATCGACTCCTAGGTACAGCCTATATAAAGTTATAAAGCGTTTAGACTTAATAAGAGACCCAAGGGCCCATCCAGTTAAGTCTGTAAATGGAAGAAAATATAAGCCTGATAAAAAGACCCTCCCCAACCATCCCACATCCTGAAGAACCAGTCCTCCAATATCCCACACACCTATCAATGCCTATCTATCCTAGCTTTCCAGACCTATTCCCCTGATATCTCTTAACACATGTGGATTGAATGCCTTATCAATAATTTTCAAACTGCATCCATGCCTGCTTAAAGGAGTCTGTGCCGGGCACACTTACTTAACATACATCTCACCCCATCCATCACAAATTGGAACTCAAAAACAAGATTTTCCTGTCTAAGAAAATGTATCCACCCTACTTTTAAATACATTCAATGAGGAACTCCCCACAACATCAGCAGGCAGCCCATTCCACTGATCAACAACCCTTTGACTGAAGACCTGTTGTCGCTTAACTGTCCTACACCTCAACTTGTCTAACCTGAATTGATGACCCCTATGTGATACTCTAAACTGAAGAGCGCCATTTAAATTGACTTGATCTAGTCCTTTAACAATTTTATACATTTCAATCATGTCCCCCCTTAATCTCCTATATTTGAGTGAGTACATATCTAATGCCGCAAGCCTTTCTCCATATTCTAAGTTACCTATTCCACTGATGAGTCTAGTTGCTTTGCGCTGCACTCTCTCTAACTTATCTATATCTTTTTCTAAGTAGGTGCTCCAAGCTTGTACAGAATATTCCAAGTGGGGTCGCACGTATGCTAAGTACAGTTTTTTTTCATGACTTCCTTGCTCTTATACATCACACTTCTATTAATGAGTCCCAGCATTCTGAGTGCCCTGTTCCTAGCTGAGCTACATTGCTTTTCAACTTTAAAGTATTTTGAAACCAGCACACCTAAGTCCCTTTCCTCTTCAATAACATCCAGTTCCCTCCCTCCCATTATATATTTGAAAGTCTCACCTCCAGACCCCAGATGCATAACCTTACACTTGTCATAGTTGAAAGACATCTGCCATTGATCAGCCCACTTTTTTGGGTCCTCCAAGTCTAGTTGAGTATTTCTAGTTTGATCACAACTGTTTTCGTCAGGTCAAAGTCAGGTCAATTTTCGCGCATTTTTGTCGTACTCAGTGGGGAAAATTCAACTTGTGGGTAAATTGTCACGCTGAAAATGACAAAGAGCAGGAAATAGGGACTTTGCGTCAATTCATGTGTCAAAAAGGCATCAGGCCAGGTCAATTATGATATATATTCCACACTGTAACAATGTTAGATATAATCATACCGTTCGGCCCTCATCGCTCGAGAATACGCCGTTATATAACGTCGCGTGTCGCGTGAATCATGCCACCACTGTCGACGGCCGCCTGGACGCGTCTTAATGCATGTTATGACTTACGGCCGATACCTGAGCCACCGACAACGACTCTGCATCCTGACTAGACAGCTTCGGAATGCCACTGTCGACTGCAGGCAGGAAATGCTTATCAAATGTTATGGGTTATGTTTGCGATCCGAGCCGAACAGAGACGACTCTGATCTGAGCCGACATGGGATGTTTCTGATATCTGAGATAGAGACAGCGCGCCCGCTTGGTGTAGAGTTCACAGGGTTCTATCTGGCCCGACGGCCTGGTACGACGCAGTAGTGACGTGTTGCGGGCTGGTCACGTGGTATGGGCGTTGTCTAGTTACTTAGCGGCCGTGCCGCACGGGGCACACTCTCTTGGACGAACGGTCGTCGCGGGCGGTCGCCCCTCGGGCGGCTCGCCGCCGCCTAGCGGCCTGGCAGCTGGCCAGCCGTCGTTTCACCACTGGAGGTATGTGAGGCTGATAGCAAATCGCTGTGCGTGACTGTTGGGATGTGGCCGCTGGAATACTTGGGACAACAACGCGTATGAAGACCGGTCAGAATGTACGTTGGAGATCGTATGTGAATCTGTTGCCACTGCTACCGCATGGAATACCTAACCTTGTGACGGGAGATGAGAGACAGATGCTGTATCAAGATATGACTGTCGAGAGGTATGGAGATGTGAGATGGCCGTGTGAATCGTGTGGGAAGCAATTGCGCCTGTCTGTGAAGATGAAAAGCTGTAGTAATAACGCCTATATCACGCTGCGCCATTAATGTCTGATCTTTATGGCCGCTGACTGTTTGACTAATAGCCCAAAATAGAAGTGCTGGCTTTGGAGGTGCGTGTCAAGATGTGAGATCAGAGCTCTGAGATCAAGGCTCAGAGCCATGGAATGAATACTCCCGGGGTCTTAATATCGTCCAACGCTGAGGTCAAACCCTAGTACTATCCACGAGCCTAAAGAAGGTTTGCCCCAGTCATAAGAGAAGTGACTGATAAATCTAAGGGGGCAGGAATAACCTTTTCTACAACACAATGCCATCTCAAACATAGCGTTGCTGTTCCTCGCGAAGTGATATCTGAATTCGGTTTCAGCGCCGCCTAAGTCTAGGCCTAAGTCGTGCGACATGACAATGGGCGACAATCGAATGGCCTGAGATAAGCTGACATCGTGCAAGCTGACCTGCTTGGATCTGATTTGACCTTTCTTTGGAATTACTTCCCAGGCAGTGCACACTTAGGCGATGGCTGAGAAGATCGGCTTGTCAATTTGTCTATTGTCCCGGCGTGACCTGGGGTCAGGTCGCGAGGTAGGAAGTTGGAAAGCTTGCAAAGATATTCAGTATCATATGAGGTCTTCTTGGAACACAATTGTATACTTCATGAGTAATGTTCCGGACGTATTCATGCTTGAACTTACTTGACCTGACCGTACGCCGTGAACCTGACTTGATCTTGGAATTTTCGGATGTCAATCAGATACAATTATTTTGCTTGAATGATTCTGTTGGATTGACCTGGGACATATGTTGATATTTTCCGAGGCATTCTTCAACGTAAAGGTCCTGTCACTTGGTTGACCTATTATACATAGCCTTCAGCGGCATCAGTATGGCAGAAAATGGAGGAAGAAGGTGTGATATGAGCTCTGGTCTATTTTGGTTTGCTAATGCCATTTTCCCTGTGTCTCGAACATGGATCGTGCGGAGGCTGGTCCTGCTTGGTTCGGAGCCTAATTTTGATCTGACCTGACCTATCCTGTCTGGACCCCTGTTTACTACGCTCAAGATAAATGCATTCATTTATGTTCATTGTTGAAAGCAAATTCGAAAGAATACAAGTACTGTCTTTTTCTTAATAATTCCCGTGTGCTTACGTCACGGTCCTTATCTTGACATAATACGACCTCTGTTGACCTTATTGTCAGTAAAGTGCACTTCTAAAGTCTGCATCGGGCTCCCCGTGACCAGAGCTTTCGCACGGTGCTCTGTATTTCATCCTAGCTGGCGTAGATCGGAAGTTAGATAGGGCTATCAAGAGCCCCGGCCCGGCGAAGTGGATATGCCGGTCGGCCCGGACAGGATTAATAACCTTTTCAAGACAGGGCCCCTTCATTGATGACATGCGGAGAACGCCCTCGTGTGGGCATCATGCACCGATAGAACCCAGCGATATAAGCGGTGCAGTTTTACGATGTCGAGTACTGCGAGTGTTAGTGCATACATTGGTGGGATATTAATTATGCACTCACGGGTTTTCTCAAGATAGCGTAATCTTGTTACCCCAATTCCGTAATGCTTCCTGAACGAAGAGCATTGCCAGCATGAGGCTGCACTTCAGTTTTGCTCATTTGGATTCCCCTGAAACAATTTTCCTTTACAGTTTATTCTTCCAGCCTAGCGGTCATTTTGGCCTTGTCTTACCAAATTCTGGAGGCTAACTTCGTGTCCAATAAACGTCGATGGATTCGACTTGGATCAGCAGACTTGTGAGCTATGTGAGCTCATTTTCTGGCTCAGCCCTGGGCCCAGCTTCGTTGAAATTGATCAGACAGGCCTGTAGATTATGGATTCTGTGCAAAGTTCTGCGTTCTTTTGCGGAGTCTGGTCTCCATTGATTTCGTTGTTGATTTATCTCACACTGCCTACCAAGCACTTATCATTAAAGTTGGTCTGCAGATAGTTATGGCATGTTAAAATGACAAGTTCGCAGCTATCCGTGCAAGAGGGTTGCTGAACCTCATAAGGTTCATTCATGACCACAAAAACAGCGTGTTAGTGCACCGCCGCTTGGCTCCAGTCGATGGGACATCTTCCGCCGGCCCCACGGTTGAAGAAAACAGAGATATTCCAGGTCACTGAGCTGTGGCATTATAAAGTGGACCACACCAAACTGACTTTCGCTAAAATTGTGACTTATCTTCAAGTACTCAGCCAAGTACTTCAAGTTCAAGTACTCAAAGCACGCAACCCAGCCACCCGTGGTGGCCACCGGTGGTCGGATAATCAGTCTCAGCGGCCGCCGCGTCAGCGTGTCGGCAAGCGGACGGAAGCCGCCCGTCGTCTCAGCCGCCTCAGCCGTCGCCGTCGCTCCACCAGGGGAGTCGCGCCTCGACTAGCTATCGGCTTGCCGCGAGTCACCACGCGCGGCCGTCATCAGGTCAGGCCCCACACGGCCCGCAGTTCGCCGACGCCGAGCCGGCCGCCAGCGCCGCCGGTGGCTCTGGCAGCTGGCCGTGCCATCCTCAGCGGCCGGCAGCTGGAGGTCGAGGAAGGGCTCC
>JAOTOM010002033.1:0-60000 GCA_034440615.1 Ashinkailepas kermadecensis | reverse complement strand
TCCGACGGATGCCGCAAAACCCCGAGGCGGTGCCTCCGACAGGTCACAGGCGGTGGACATCTGTACGTGCCACCGCCGAGGCCACCCAGGGACCGGAGGGCGCCAGTTTGTAGCGCCTGTCAGCCTGCCGGCGCCGCCAGCCGTGCTGCCGGAGGCGGCTCTCTCGGCACGGACGGGTATCAGCCCTGCGGCCGCCCGCCGCCACACGGACACAGCCGTTGATGTCGCTTGTGGCAAAATTGGTCACTTCGCGGCCGTGTGCTGCGCCGCCGCCGCCGCGGGGCCTGACACCGTGACCCGGGCAGCCAGAGTCTGCGGGGGCTGACACCGTGACCCGGGCAGCCAGAGTCTGCGGGGGCTGACACCGTGACCCGGGCAGCCAGAGTCTGCGGGGGCTGACACCGTGACCCGGGCAGCCCGAGTCTGCGGGGGCTGACACCGTGACCCGGGCAGCCCGAGTCTGCGGGGGCTGACACCGTGACCCGGGCAGCCCGAGTCTGCGGGGCCTGACACCGTGACCCGGGCAGCCCGAGTCTGCGGGGGCTGACACCGTGACCCGGGCAGCCCGAGTCTGCGGGGGCTGACACCGTGACCCGGGCAGCCAGAGTCCGCGGGGACTGACACCGTGACCCGGACAGCCCGAGTCTGCGGGGGCTGACACCGTGACCCGGGCAGCCAGAGTCTGCGGGGGCTGACACCGTGACACGGGCAGCCAGAGTCTGCTGGGGCTGACACCATGACCCGGGCAGCCAGAGTCTGCGGGGCCTGACACCGTGACCCGGGCAGCCAGAGTCTGCGGGGGCTGACACCGTAACCCGGGCAGCCAGAGTCTGCGGGGGCTGACACCGTGGCCCGGGCAGCCCGAGTCTGCGGGGGCTGACACCGTGACCCGTGCAGCCAGAGTCTGCGGGGGCTGACACCGTGGCCCGGGCAGCCCGAGTCTGCGGGGGCTGACACCGTGGCCCGGGCAGCCCGAGTCTGCGGGGGCTGACACCGTGGCCCGGGCAGCCCGAGTCTGCGGGGGCTGACACCGTAACCCGGGCAGTGGGACTCCGCCGCAGCCCGAGCCACCACCGGCACACACTGACCACGTCCAGACATCAGCGGCAGGGGTGTTGTTTGATTTACTTTTGAGGGGGCAAGTGTCCCCTCAATATTGGCTTCCCCCAATAATTTCAACTTTTAACATGAGACCATATCGTCGCCCCAAAGTCCCGACCGCGAAAGTGATTTTTTTCCGATGTTGACTTTTCGTACCTACGGTATCACTGACGACGAGACCTTTCGAATGCTCCAATCGCGAAAGTGATCAGATGAATAGTTTGGACGCTATGGGCAGTCCTCCGACCACGTGTTGTGTCTTTTTACGGAATGTCCCCATATTCACAAAGCTCCAACCGCGAAACTGCACTTTCGTGGTTGGCGCTTTGTGTTTTTGGAGCACGGGATCCTGTTTGCCAGGTTGCAATACCACTTTCGCGGTTGGAGTTTCACGTTTGTTTTGTATTTTTACAATAGCACTGCCAAAATTCATCGCGTGAGTCTGAAGATCGGTCGGTGCTTTTAGTAAAACTTTATTAAAAAACGGGTCGATTAATTCTGATTTTGTTCCACAGGATGAACGAGCAAGAGGTCCTCGCCGCCCTCTGTGACGATGACTCTGATGAGGACCCAACCTGGAAGTCCCCGGACAGAGGCAGAGCTAACGCAGTTGATCCGGTCTTGGAGACGTCCTCCGATGACTCGGAGTCGGATCCGGAGCCTGCCGCGGAAGGCGATGCACCGCCAACCGAGGGATCTGTCCGGAAGCGCAAAGTTCGCAACGAGGCGGCTTGGGCAAGAAACGTCAAGATTAATCGGCGTGCTACGGGCCAGCAGTTCGTCAGCAGGACCGGCAAGGTGAAACAAGCCAAGAAGATGCAGCCGTCTCAGTGCCAGCACTCGAAGGTGGGGCTGTACAAGTGCAATGCGTTTGGGGAGGAGGACCGACTCGCGCTTTTCGAAACGTTCTACGCCCTGGCTGATCGCGGAAAGCAGAGGGCGTATGTTCGTGAGCGGTGCACGACAAAGAAGTCGCGGACGACCCTTCCAGAGGGAAAGGAGTCGCGGAGGTCGTCGACCACGTCATACTCTCTGATGCACAACCCGGCAATCGTCTGCCGCGGCTTCTTCATGGCCACCTTGGCTGTCACAGACGCGTCGCTCCGTTCTTGGCTGGCCGCGGACAACGATGGAATTCCGCACGTTGGCAAGCACGTGCCCAACGAGCGTCACCAGACCCGCCGGGATCGCATGGCACGGCACATCACCAAGTTCTCCGTCGTTGAGAGCCACTACTGCCGCGCCACCTCAACCAACAAGCGCTACCTGCACCCGGAGTTGTCGGTGGCGAAGATGTACGCGCTGTGGGTGGAGGAGTGCAGCGAGCAGGGATGGGACCCTGGGTCCGTGGAGCTATACCGGCAGGTGTTCCGGACGTTCAACCTGGGATTCCACCGACCCAAGAAAGATCAGTGTGCACGTTGTGCGAAGTTTGATCGGCAGACGGAAGAGGAGAAGCAAGGTGAGGCGAAGGTCGAGCACCAGGCGCACCTCGAGCGGAAGACCAAGGCTCGTGAGTGGCGGGACAATGAGAAGAAAGAAGGAGAGAAGGACGACGTGGTCTCCGTCAACTTTGACCTACAAGCGGTGCTGTACACGCCGAAAAGTGAATCGGGACCCATTTTTTACCGTCGTAAGTTGGCGGTCTACAATCTTACGATCTTCAACATCAACACCCGAGCCGGCGACTGCTTCGTTTGGAACGAGACTGAGGGCGGACGAGGCGCGAACGAGATCTCGACCATCATCTTCCGTTGGGCCATGAAACTGGTGGGCGTCCGCAAGCTCAATTTGATGAGCGACGGCTGCGGGGGGCAGCAGAAGAACGCGGTGTTCGCGGCGATGCTCTCCCATCTCGTCAAGGTGCACCCTTCCATAGATCTCATCACACACCGATTCTTCGAGCCGGGGCACACGGAGATGGAGTGCGACTCGATCCACTCAACCATCGAGCGGAAGGCAAGGAGGCTCCCGGTGTACTCACCCGATGAGTGGGCGGCCACCATCCGCGGGGCTCGCCAAACCCCACGGCCCTACAACGTGACCGTGCTGACGCACGGAGACTTCCTTGACTTCAAGGCCATCACCATCAAGCTGAAGGGCGGGAAGGAAGCCATCAAGTGGCGGAAGGTGCGCCAGCTCCTGTATTCCACGTCCCAGGTCGCCTTCGCCTACCACCTCAACGAGAACCAAGACAACTTCTACGTCCACAAACTCTACGAGCGGGGTCGGCGGGCCGCAACTCTTCCCGCCCTTCGGAACATCTACAGCCGCCGGCTTCCAATCTCGGAAGCGAAGAAGGCGGACCTCCTCGCCCTCTGCCGGGAACTGGTGATCCCAACGGCGTATCACCCCTTCTATGAGAGCCTCCCGACGGCGGCCACTGTGGACCAGGTTGAGGATGACCTTCACGACGAATGTGAGGGCTGCGACGAGTGTGCCGAGTGAGACCTTCACGACGAATGCGAGGGCTGTGACGAGTGTGCCGAGTGAAGATGATGGTGGTTGTTCAGTTGTCATGAAAGTGTGTTGAAAGTAGAAAGTTTGAGTGGCGTGCAGAGGTCTGGTGATGCCTGGGGCAAATCTTGATTGTATGCCCCAAAGACTCAAGTATAAGGCCTAATATACAGAGATTTCCCCGGGATGCTCGGGGCCAACGCCCCGTCGCCCCCCCACCCTCTGCACGCCACTGCTGTCACAGTAAGGTTAGATCGTCGATTATCAAGGTTGTGTTGTGTACTTGGATACTTGTTCTACACAAAATAAAAGAGGGGTTGTCTTCTAACTCACCTCCCTGATTTCCGGTTGATTGTTGAAAACTTAAAAGTCAATTATCTCAGAACACAAATAAATCACTTTCGCGGCTGGGACTTTGGGGCGACGATATGGAGGTTGCCTCCAATCCATTTGACCTGCTCATTCCCTTCATGTATTTTGCTCCTACCCCAAATAGTCTTCAGAAATCAACATCCATGCTCAGCGGCCACATGGCGAGCGTGCCAAAGGTGTCGGGCGCGTCACTGCCGACATACCAAGGGTGTCGGGCGCGTCACTGCCGACATGCCAAGGGTGTCGGGCGCGTCACTGCCGACATGCCAAGGGTGTCGGGCGCGTCATTGCCGACATGCCAAGGGTGTCGGGCGCGTCATTGCCGACATGCCAAAGGTGTCGGGCGCATCACTGCCGACATGCCAAGGGTGTCGGGCGCGTCACTGCCGACATACCAAGGGTGTCTGGCGTGTCACTGCCGACATGCCAAGGGTGTCGTCACTGCCGACATGCCAAGGGTGTCGGGTGCGTCACTGCCGACATGCCAAGGGTGTCGGGCGCGTTACTGCCGCCATGCCAAGGGTGTCGGGCGCGTCACTGCCGACATGCCAAGGGTGTCGGGCGCGTCACTGCCGACATGCCAAGGGTGTCGGGCGCGTCACTGCCGACATGCCAAGGGTGTCGGGCGCGTCACTGCCGACATGCCAAGGGTGTCGGGCGCGTCATGGTCAACATGCCAAGGGTGTCGGGCGCCTTCACTGCCGACATTCCAAAGGTGTCGGGCGCGTTACTGCCGACATGCCAAGGGTGTCGGGCGCGTCACTGCCGACATGCCAAAGGTGTCGGGCGCGTTACTGCCGACATGCCAAGGGTGTCGGGCGCGTCACTGCCGACATGCCAAGGGTGTCGGGCGCGTCACTGCCGACATGCCAAGGGTGTCGGGCGTGTCATTGCCGACATGCCAAGGGTGTCGGGCGCGTCATTGCCGACATGCCAAGGGTGTCGGGCGCGTCACTGCCGACATGCCAAGGGTGTCGGGCGCGTCACTGCCGACATGCCAAGGGTGTCGGGCGCGTCACTGCCGACATGCCAAGGGTGTCGGGCGCGTCATGGTCAACATGCCAAGGGTGTCGGGCGCGTCACTGCCGACATGCCAAGGGTGTCGGGCGTGTCACTGCCGACATACCAAGGGTGTCGGGCGCGTCACTGCCGACATACCAAGGGTGTCGGGCGCGTCACTGCCGACATGCCAAGGGTGTCGGGCGCGTCACTGCCGACATGCCAAGGGTGTCGGGCGTGTCACTGCCGACATACCAAGGGTGTCGGGCGCGTCACTGCCGACATACCAAGGGTGTCTGGCGTGTCACTGCCGACATGCCAAGGGTGTCGGGCGCGTCACTGCCGACATGCCAAGGGTGTCGGGTGCGTCATGGCCAACATCCCTGTCAGTGGCGTGTCGACGGAGCCGACACCCGTCAAAATAGCTCTGTCCGTGCGTCCCCATCGGCGACGGGGAAAAAAATATGATGACTTTAATGACGAACAAAATCCTGCTTACCAATATAAAAATACATTGAACTTAAGTTGTGGTTATGGTCATCAAAATGGTTAAGGTCATCAGCCGTCGCGTCGGGTAGGTTACGAATGGCTTGTTTGCCGCCAATGAATGGCATGATATGGCACCATATCGACCTCCGCCCGTCCTCACGGATGCGCCGCTCAATATCGTCGCGGCTATTACACCTAATCGCAGATCGTGGAGCTCGGTTGGCGTCTCTGTACTCCGTAGACTGGTGTCCATAGTCCGCCGCGCACCACGATGGTGACACATTAAATATTTAGTTCCATTCGATACATTTGACAGTTCTGATGGGAGCATGATTGTCAATGATGGGTAAAAAGAGTGCCAAAAATCAGCCCCACTTGAGCGCGAAGAGAGAGAATTAAAAACAGAACTCCGGTCAGCCAAAAAAAACATGAAGTAAAACATTCGGATCTACACGGCGAAAGCATTGGCATTACTGGATCGTGTCGCGTACTGTACGGCAAATTCCCAACTGATGTGCGTCGTTTGAACGTCATCATCAGGTCCGGCGATGGGAGTTTCGGAAAATAACTCCCTGGGGAAATACACGACAATGGCAGTGGCGAAATTGATCGTTGTTTCCGTCGACATGGTTATGGATTGCAAATTGACATGCTGGAGAACAGGGGCGCAGCAAGGAATTTCTTAAGAAGGATGGGTGAACTCCCCCAGGAATATTGTACCGAGCCCGCTTTCGGTCCGCGAAGAGCACCAGTTTTCATTTGGGTGGTGCATACAAATCCCAAATTTTCTGGGTTTTCTGGTGTATTTATTTTTGTTTGGGGGGGTCCTCCCTTGGCTGTGCCTTATTGAGAGCTGGAAAATCCAGCATGAGGGGAAGGGCGGGGGCAAGGCACCCTAAATGTGCTGAATCGCCACCTATTTTGGACCAAATGCTTCATCAATGAACCATGTACATGAAAACTCATTGCAATGAAAACCTACTGAAATTATAATAATGAACGGAGTAGTATTTCCAGCAAGAAAAGAGGCGACGCGATGGGGATACTACTTAATACCCATAGTGTTATGTGCATGCCACCAACGCCAGATATCGGGGACGGAAAACACCGGTCATGCCCAATATAGCAATGTATTACAATAACACGGCTAGCAACTCGGCTGAGGAAGCATGCACCATTGCATTCCTTTCACTCCATGGGGATTGACATCGGGGAATAGAGAACTCGATCTCCAACTCAGAACAGGAATTACATTTGAGTCACGTTAGAAGTCAACAAGCCTGATGTGCCAATTGAGAGGCATATCACGTGAAACGTACACGAGATAGCAGACGCGCATTGGCATAGCAACGCGCTTTCACACGTATTATAGAAACTAGCTTGACTGGTATCTTGCAGCAACAAAAAACATATATGGAACGTGAAAACAATTAACATGACTATATATAGAAACGTATGTTTTTGCTGGTCTTGATTGGAGATTCTAGACGTATTGCTCGAATAATTCCCATGTTGCTCATCACATCTCTCAGTTCCCCTTCACCATAGCACGCGGCATGCACAATATGTCATACCCTACATTACCACATTACATGCCCAGAAAATCCCAACTTTTTATGGCAGAAACTCTTTTGATGGATACAGTGGAGTCAAGATGGCAATGCAAACAACAAGTGCTGACGCTTCCTGTGCGCTGGTGGTAAGCAAGGTGTATTTAAATGCCAGACGTATTTCATTATCTTCCAAACACATCAACAACTTGCATATATATATATATATATATATATATATATATATATATATATATACATACATAAGACGTGAGATCTCTCGACTAGATATGGAAACGGATATCTTGGTTACTCTATGCACAGTAGGGCCTGCCAGCGACGACACACAATGACAGCGGATGACAAGCACACGCGGAATGATGTGCTGATCATCTTGTCAGACAAATTCTGCGGGCCGACAGAGAGTGCAGCAGTCAGTTGGGCTGGCGATGCAGGTACGCGCGGAAGAGTGTGCTGGCCCTCACGATGCCAGCAAAATGATGTGGGCCGGGGCCGGCACAGGATAGCCCGCCTCGTGCTGCGAGTGAGTGACATCACGTTAATGATGTGGGCCAGGGCCGGCACGGGATAGCCCGCCTCGTGCTGCGAGTGAGTGACATCACGTTAACTCACGGATAGCCCGCCTCGTGCTGCGAGTGAGTGACATCACATTAACTCACGCATCAGGGACGGGGCAGACATTAACACATGTGCCAAGGGCGGGGCGCCATCCAACCATCAAACCATCCAACCAGCCAGACAGACAAGCCAGCCAGCATAGCAAGCCAGACCAAACCAGTCAGGCAGCCCAGCAAGCCAGCCGGCCAGCCAGTCACCACAACCCAGCCTGACAGGCCAGTCTGGCAAGCTGGCCAGCTAGGCTAAGCCAGGCCAAGCCCCAGCCAGCTCAGCAAGCCCAGACCAGCAGGCACGCAGGCCAGCCCGGTAAGCCAGCACTTTTTGACACCACTGGATATTATTGGTTATTGGTTTTTACGACACGTCGACCGTTGAGTCATATAGCGGTCTGGGGTGATTTATACACAGGGCTTAGCTTTAGCTTAGTTTTTTTTCCAAGCTTGAAGCTACTGGCTTCAGCTTTGGTTTCCCATTTACACAGTTTCAAGTCATTAGCCTCATCTTTACATTTGAAAAGGTTGAAGCCCCTGGTTTTAGCTTAGCAGTTTCAAACTTCAAAGTTGCAGCTTTGGCTACAATATTTTTAATTACTGGCTTCCGATTAACATTTTCATAGTTTGAAGCAACTGGCTTCAGCTTTGACTTCACATTCACAAAGTTTGAAGTCATTGGGTTTGACTTCGGGCTTTTGGTTTTTAGAGTTTGAAGCCGCTGGTTTTAGCTTTGCAGTTTCAAACTTCAGAGCTATATGCTTCAACTTTGTATAATTGTGGTGGCTTCAGCTTTGAAGCCAGATGCCTGCATCCCCATCGCCACAGTCTTCAGCTTCGTGTTTTTTACGTTGAAGCCATTGATTTAGGATTTGTAATTTCAACTACGAAGCCAGAGGCTTTGGCCTTGTGTCATTGTGGTGGCTTTAAGTTTGAAGCGTGCAAACACCATCATTCAATCTCTAAATGAGAAAAATTAGGAAAATTGTATGGAGAGGATGTTCCAGATGTTAACAAATTAATGTCTCCAGCCGTATTGGTGGGGCTTCCCCAAAATTATTGGGACAAACCCTTCGCATGGGTATCACTTTGTGAAATTCATTGGGTGCCAATTAATGTTTTTGGTGATACTTTCCTCTGGAGACGGGCACCATGGGCTGAAAAACTAAATGAGCGAGGAAGGGGGTGGGGGTGCACTCGAGCGCTATGGAAGTTCACCTACATGGGCTCAATGATTAAGCTTCAGTATGACTGGGGGGATAAATCAATGATTGGGGGGGGGGGTAGTCCCCTCGCGTAGATCTCGCGTGCTTCTCCCGTGACACACAACGGCGGTTAGGTGTAAATCGACGTCGGCGTCGATTTGCACGCATCTATTTTCCCTGAATGTATCTCAAAATAGCACTGTAGGAAGTCGACAGTAACACTTTCTGTTAAAAAGTACACCTTTGAAGTAATTTGCGAATTTCACGGATTAACGTTCAATTAAAGACTTAATGTACATTGTCATTTTCAGTTCTGGTAAAATTCCACCTCGTTTTACCCCATTCGTTTTCGTTTTCGTTTTCGTTTTCGTTTTCGTTTTCATTGTCATGACTATAGTTTCACGGATTAACGTTCAAATAAAGCGATATATGTTGCCATTTTCAGCCCTGGTAAGATTTCATCTCGTTTTACCATTTTCGTTTTCGTGTTCGATTTTGTTGTCATAGCTATGCCCTCGCCGACTTGAATAGTTCCCAGAAGTTCAGCGATCATTCACTGTACTGAGTCTGTATTCATTATTTTCTTTTCAAACTCATTAGTTATATTCACTGGTGGATCCAGTGCGGGGGTCGGAACTATGACTCTCCCCCTCCAGTTCCCGAGGTGGCCGATTTTTATCGAAATTGTACACAAAAGTTGTATGTTCTCGAAATATAAGAACATTTTAGGACATAAATATCGTCATAACATAACCCGACAACTGTTAGCGGTTCAAATCTGATGCGTGTTTTTTTAATCCAAGTATCTTTTTATCCAAGCATCTACGTGTCCCCACCCAAGCCAGGGTATTGAATCCGGCCCTGTTTTTATTTGCCTAAGCTAAAAGATTATAAACTAACTGTGGAAGGTAGTATATGTGGAAATACATTGACCGACCGTACGTATGTACATACAGGAATGCCTGCATACCTGCATGGAACACCTGTATGCTGCCGGCCAGCGTGTGATAAGTCACGGCGGAATATTGGCAGTTGTGTCATTGACAAAGGTGTCATAATCTGTATTGGCCGTTGTGTCATTGACACAGGTGCCATAGTCTGCATTGGCCGTTGTGTTATCCACACAGGTGCCAAGTCGTATGGCAAGCGACAGGTGCCAAATCCGTATTGGCCGATGTCATTGACAAGGTGCCATAGCTACATTGGCCGATGGCATTGAACCAACCGTATGGCCGATGTCATTGACATAGGTGCCATAGTCTACATTGGCCGATGTGTCATTGACACAGGTGCCATAGTCCGTATTGGCCGATGTGTCATTGACATAGGTGCCATAGTCTACATTGGCCGATGTGTCATTGACACAGGTGTCATAGTCTTTATTGGCCGTTGTGGCTGTGGTCGCACTGCGGCTGTTGCAGCACTAACACGCCAGACCAGGCCACACAACCATCCATCACGATCAGGCGTTCACAGAAATAATCTTCCCAGGCGACTCCAGTCAACTGCTCCAGTCAGCGACTCCAGTCAACTGCTGAAGCGGCTCCAATTCCCGCATCTCTGGGTCAACACGAGCGGCGGCGCTTCTAACGCGGGAACGCCATTTCGTGTCGGCCGTTTGACAACACCTAATTTGGCTGAGGGTGTGTGATTTTGACATGCTGGTAGCTCCTTCGAGTCTCTGCAGCGCCGCCGGCAGACACCGTCATCGGGAAGAAAACAGTCGACAATGGAGCCTGTGTGTACTCGCCGCGATTCGGCTGGGATCGGTAGCGAAATGGCAGCGGCTCCGAGACAGCCTTCAAAATCAAGACGGCTGTGAACTTTGAGTAGCTCTCCGCGAACTCCTTAATGCAGATTTTAAATCCGGCCGCATCGAGCCCAATAAAGGATCGATTGACTTGACGCCGGTGACAATGTTCTGACGTCGGCACCGAATCACCCTGTCGCTGCTGCTTGAAGCTCGCAAATAATCCCCAATGCAAAGGGCAGAGTTAGGAATACGGCCAGAATTGGACAAAGTACGTTCGGCTAGGTAAAGTCCACCAGTCGCGGCCCTAACCCCGGCCAACGAGCACATGTCCAGTGGTGCCACGCTGAGAGCCGACAGCTGGCTCCCTGGTGCGGAGTCGGCTCGTCTGATGGTATTGGGTGCGCCAGAAACTATTTCGCGTCGGAATCCGGATTGCAAAGGCTTATGAAGTGGAAGTTGCTCATTCGTGCAAGTGAGTGAAGTTTCAAGATGCCTCCATCGACATTGTCATGCAGTGGTGCTGAAGTAATGACTATCCAGTGTTTGGATTCGAGGGCTCGAAAGCGACAGGTGGTTGAACTACCGACGATGGCAGGGGAAGTAGAAAGGAAATAGTTCACAACTATCAGAGGTGCATAGAGAGAGAGAGAGAGAGAGCGAAAGTTCCAAGTGACATGAGGGACATGATCGAGTTGGCGCCGGTCTCCCAGCTGGCGCAGGCGTGGCGCACTGGCAGGACTGACCGCAGCGCCACCAGTTCGGAGCTCGACCAGTGGATGAACTCTTCCTCCGCGTAGTGGCCGACTCCACTAATTACGAAGACTTTTTCTACTTTTTTCCAAGTTGTTTTCCAAACCGTTTGTGCTAGACTTCCGAGGTTCGAGATCCCTCACCAAGCCAGGGAGATTTAAGTCCGTATTTTCAAAACATATCTTCATATTGAATAGGTAAAATGACAAGTTAACATTAGCGGGGTGCCAAACCAGGGGGTCCAGACCCACCCAAGATATCTAACCGTGTGGAGCTCTAAAACTTGACGACTCTTCCTAGCTATATTAGCACACATCCATGTCATCTGTGCAATCTATTGTTATCTATTCATCTACGCAATGCACGTCTGCATGCACAAGGACTAAGCCCTAGTATTCCTAGGGTGGCTTCGACGAGTGTCTTGTCATGCCATGTCAGTGTTGCAAGTAATGTCATGCATTTATGTATCTGGCGTCCTGCTGTACGGACACGGGATGCCGGATGGCTACTGTTTCGCTCCTAGACAGTTTCTGCTTCATTGTAATGCTTCAGAGATTCAGGCATGTGTCAGTGAGTCGAAATCGAAGAAATCTTTGCAGGATATATGCACGAACACAGGGCATACAGCTCGTATAGGACCGGCTCTCCTAATCACCACTAGCCACCACACCAGGACGTCTGGACTGGATGATTAGCCTGAAAGGGTCCGACAGTTTCTCATACTCACGATTAGAACATTAGCCCTTCGCCCCCCGTACTTCATGAGCGCCCTTTTGCCACATACGCGCGCGCGTGTGTGTGTGTGTGTGTGTGTGTGTATGTGTGCGTGTGCGTGTGTGTGTGCGTGTGTGTGTGTGTGAGTTTGTGTGTACGCTTGTACGTATCTATTGTATTTTGGCACCGTATGGTAACGTGGGCTGCTTCCCTCTGTCTTGTTGTCAGTGTATGATATATGGACTTGTTGTGCTCGTCGGTGGTGTTTTTCTCGTGCTTGAGTTCGTGGTAATGACCTGTACTCGGACTTGTGAAAAAGAAGTTCTCTTCAGTTGGTGTAGAAGACGAGACAAAATGAGGCGTGGTGAGAGTAGACTTCAAGACGCAACAACACAGCACGGAACGGCAGATCTTGAAGATACAGTCGGCACGCTGCTAATTAGCGGTTTGGTGTGCAGGGGAGAGAGGTTGAATGGATCACTGCAGTTCCCCGGAAGCAATAGAAGAGCATGACACGAAATATGATTAATATTGCCCAAGAAGTGTTTTATTCTCTGCTTATTCACTCAAATTCACTCCCCTCGGCCAACCTGACCGAGGGGAGCGTCGCCGTTATAAAAACAGCGCCCAAGAAAACATGCCGGGGCAGGCGCGGCGCCAGGGGCGGCAGAAGACGCGGATCGCGGGGCGGAACAAGCCATGTGGCAGCTCAACAGCGCAAAGGACAGCTCCACCTGGGACTCATCAATGCACAATCTATCAAACCTAAGCTACTTGAACTACACAACGACCTTCATTCTTACTCTCTAGACCTAGCTGTGGTGACTGAGACCTGACTGCGACCAAGCACCCCCACGCGTCTCATTAACTTCCCCGGTTAACAAGTGAAACGTGCGGACCGGCCCGACTCTAGTGGTTACGGTGGGGTGGCGATTATCGCCAAGTCAGCACTAACTATTACCGTTGTGAAAATTTCTACGCCTCAGAACTCGAGCTCCAAACTAGAATCACTCTGGGCCAAAGTCAAAGGGAAGAGCGGAAAGTATTTCATTCTAGCGGCAATCTATTCGGTCTCCTCGTAACACTCTTCCTGCCTTAAATGATGACTTCGCTGAGCTCGAAAGACAGGTTCAATTGGCGACACTGAACTTTACCGGCACTTTCCACCTCGCAGGTGATCTAAATTGTAACCTTCTCGACACGGCTAATAGCCCCAGCAAAACACACCTGCTTGAGTTCATCAGCAACTATTCACTTACCGTGACAGTGCAGCACCCTACATTCGCCACAGGCTCTTTATTGGATGTCATCATGACAAACTCGCCCATCTCTGTCGGCAGAACCAGAGTGAGTTTCTGCACTACAGTCCTTATACATTTATCATATGTTCCATTAAAGTAAACAGGCCTGCCTCAGTTAACACCGTGATAAAGTCACGTTCTTACGGACGAGTAGATACCTCGGAACTGACCCTTGACCTTGGTGAGATCGACTGGGTCCAGGTCACTGGGCGCATCTCAGTAACGGACAAATGGGACACCCTGCTGAAATTGCTGACACCTATTCTCGACGAGCACCTGCCACTCAGAAACATCAAAATTCGGAACGCAACAGCACCACATGTCAGCGAAGCTACCAAACAGCTCATGCACCGGCGAAATGTAGCTTTGCACTTGCAAGATAGAAGCACATAAAAAGTACTTAACAGACAAGTTCGCTCAGCTATTAGAGCTGACTGTAGGGACGATATTAGCAGAAAGATAGCACAAAAAGGCCCATCAGCTGCGTAGCGTGCTATTAGGCCCATTATCGACACCAAAAAGACTCTCATAGAGTTCAACTTCAGGTCCTATCTGAGCATCTAAATCAATACTTTGTTAGTGTCGGACCCAAGGTATCAGCAGAGGTCAAACGCCAGGCAAACATGCCTGAACACACACCTCCCAGTTGCCGGCTATCGCGCGTCTCTACCAGCTCCTATAAAGTATCACTCATATCCCTCGAACAGCTAACCAAAATTGTCATGGACATGAGGAGCACAAGTGCTTGCGGACCCGACGCGATCTGTATTAAGGTTATACAATTTCTGTTCCTTTTTATCGGAGAAGTGCTGCTCGACATTATAAACACATGCCTGACTACAGCTGATATCCCCTCCACTTGGAAGCAGTCAATAGTAACTCCTATTCACAAATCAGGAGATCCTTCGGATCCCTCTAATTTTAGGCCCATCTCATTGGTTCCGGTTATCGCCAAAATCACAGAGAGGGTAGTGCAGAAACAACTCTATCACTATCTGAACTCAAACCACCTACTGGCCCAAACTCAGCACGGCTTCAGACCACGCCACTCTACGGAAACCGCTCTCATCTCAGTCACGGACAAAATACTAGCAGCAATGGACCGTTCGGAAGTAGCTCTCCTTTGCATTCTGGACCTCAGTAAATGCTTCGACGTAATAGATCACACCAAACTACTCACTAAACTAGAATTCCATGGAATCGATACTGACTGGTTTAGGGCTTATCTGGGAGGTCACACGCAGGTTGTTAGCATCTCAGATCAACGCGGAAACAGGCATCTCTCCTCCTTTCTCCCAAACAACATAGGTGTTTTTCAAGGCTCATCACTAGGTCCACTCCTCTATTGCATCTTTTCAAACGACCTCAGTTTGCACGTCCCGGTAGCACACGTCACTCAGTTCGCAGACGACACCCAGGTCCTCATCTCCGGTCGCAAATCTGATCTCCCAAATCTGATAAATCAGATGGAGACATGTCTGAACCAACTTTACGACTACTTCCTGGATAACGGTTTGAAGGTAAACCCGACCAAAACTCAGCTTCTCACGTTCGGATCGCGTCAAAATCTTCGCAATATTACCCCGATACGAGTGTGCTTTAGGGACGCCGTGATAGATGAGAGTCATTCGTGTAGGAACCTAGGGATGACATTTGATCGCCACATGTTGGGATTCCCATGTAGCTGTTGTGGTCCGCAAGTGCACTGGATTCCTTCTGGCCCTGAGCCATCTGCGTCACCGTCTGCCAACCAGTACCCTCTTCACTATAGTCAATAGCCTAGTTATGTCCAATATCCGCTACTGCATATCTGTTTACGGGAACGGGTCGGCAGCAAACATCCACAGTCTAGACAAGATCATTAACTTCGCCACTAGAGTCGTGTCAGGTCTACGGAAATTTGATCATATTTCTGATGCCCGTAACGAGTTGGGTCTCCTCACCGCAGCTGATTTGCATCTATTTCACAGCCTTACTTTGCTCCACAAGATCATTCTGACGGGTGAGCCAACGCACATTGCCGGTCAAATCTCTGCAAACTCTACCCTACGAAACCGTCATACGCGTGCAGACGACCACCTGCACCTGCCAGCCATACACAGAGAGGCGGGCCGCAGGAGATTTCTCTATTCGTCTGTCTTCCACTATAACAAACTCCCTACTGAAACAAAAACATTGAAGCTGTCTAACTTCAAGAAGCATGTACTAGCTTATCTCCACGAGCAACACTAGTCACACACAAAAAAAAACTTACAAAATGGATTTGTGTACACCATGAACTCACATTTAGGCCATCGCTTTCATATCACTTCTATAAACTACTCGTTTATTGCTCGTATTGCAAGCACGGTGTGTGTAGTACATATAGTGATATGGGTATTGTATTGTGTTGGTTTATGAATGTTTGTTGCGCATCTGCTCCCACTATTGACCACAAATCTGTCCTTTCTTTGTAAATATATGTGAGTTATACCCAGACTGTCCATAACAGCCACTATACGTGGAGGGCATGTATCATGAAATAAATAAATAAATAAATAAATAAATGAAACAAAACACACATACCATTTTTAAAGAAGTTGAGTTTTCAATTTTCTTATATTTGTATTTTCTAATGGGTGTGGTGGACCGACAAATGTTGTTTTAAGTCAACTTGCCCCCATAAAACTTGCTTTATACCAAGTCTCCGATTTTACCCCTAATAGGCAAACATGTTAAACTAATAATTCGTGAAAGATGGAAAAAATGAAGAATTATTCTGGTGCGTTTTGTGACATCCCAATGTAAGCAAACGCTGAAAGTTTCATTAAAATATCTTTAACCGTTAAAGCATGACTACTAGTTGAACATTTTTGGCGGTGACCTCACTTGACCTTGACTAACTCGTTGATCGTAGATGACCTGACCTCAAAGTTTGCACACAATATGCCTAATTCATGTGGAAAAAGGTACGCCAAATTTCGCTGCGTTACCGCGCTCCTTTTTTCATCATCCGCGGAAGACCTTGGGCGGTGTAAAATGACCCCTCGCCGAGACGGGGCGGGTTAATTTTAATCACTATGGCTAGTAATATACCTAAATGTAAGTATGCTAGTTCGGGAAAATTATAAATGTGCCATATAAATATGTGTTCTCCATTTACAAACATAGTTTAATTTGAACATTGCAGGTGAAAATGATTGTCGAACTCTGAATATCAAACAATAGTAGCTTTCCATTATTCTGGTCGAGCGATATTGTTTGCAAAATAAAGCACACACCAGCATGATCGTCAACATTGTTCCGCAGAATTGCAACTCTGCACACAATTAGCATGCTAATTGTGTGCAGTTAGCATGCTAATTGTGTGGCCAACCTAATTGATGGTCAGATGTTTCAGCTGTTCATGTCTCGCTGTCAGCTTCATGCTAGCGGAGGTGCCAGTCCAGTAATGCTAGCGAAACAGCACTTATAGGGGTACTGACTAAGAAAATCCAAATACATGTACACCGTACAGAGAACACGTAAGCAAGACGATAATGAATGTTGATCATCTCTGGACATGCTTGCAATGTGCACTGTTGCCCTAATGGCTGTCATTTTCCTCTTCGAAACCACTGTGATGGCTCAAATCCTTATTGGGATTGGGGTGGCTCAAAAGCAGGTTGGAGTGGCTTGAGCCATCCCAAAAGTATAAAAACGACACCCTGCTCTGAACCCTGCTATGTTGAATTCCCCCAACAACAGTGTCCTACCATAGTCTCTTCTACTTATCTCTTCTTGCGTCAACCTGCCAGTGTTTTCATTCTGATCTGGTGGCTTATATTCTACCCCAATTTTTAACCTTGTTCCACACCTCAGGATAATATCTAACCATAAAGTCAAGTGGTGCCGGTGTATTGATGGCATCTGTCGTGTCTGGCGCCACGACCTGCTGAAGCTTCCCTGGTGGTTCTCAGAAATTAGCCTGATCTGCCTAACCATCCAGTTCACCCTGGAACACTCGGAATCTACACCATACCTCGCCTTTTTAGATACGCTCCGAGAACTACACTCTCCGAAAACCATGTAACAAAATAGCACTTGGAACCTCTGGCGACGTCTATCTCTATACATTTTCAGTCAGCACATTCTACGAGCACCAAGAACACCGCCCTGTACAACCAGACGCGGCATGTCATCAAGCATCTCATCTAGTTGTGATGCCCAACATCGTAGCCTGAAGAAGGTGGCCACCTTGTACCAAGCCAATGGTTTCTCTGAGAAGGTAGCCAGGTTCGCGATTGTTCAGATTAAATCACAATAGCAAATCACATCCAACGACTCCAATCGCACGAGGGAGAAAGCTGGAACAAGGCATATATTTTATGATCTTGACAAGGGGAATCGAAGACGGGCAGAGGGCATTGTGCGGCTGCTGAACCCAGCATGCGGATCAGCTGGACCAGCGGTCTAATCCTGCTCCCCTTCCCCCCAAAATAGTTCTGTCTGCTCTGGCAAAATAGTTATGTCTCCCGCCATCCTGTCATGCTGGAAAACATGTTCAAATAGACTGAAAGGACGACGTGCAGTGAATAATTCCATATACCAGATTAGCTGTTCCCTGTGCGCCAAGGAGGGGAAATATGAGCTCTATGTTGGATAAACTAAGAGACTCCGGTTCAACCGTCACCCCCGTAACGCCCACTTGCGTAAACTTGATACCCCGCCGATGAACATATTGTTACCTTGCATGCACATGGTCAAAATCAACATCTGAACAGCAGCATTATTAGTCGCTTTCTGGCCACCGCTGAGAACTGTGCAGGTGCATACTTGACGCTGCTCGAGTCGATATGGATTAGGGATTTTGAGCCAACGCTGAACAATAAGTCCGATTCATGGTCCTTTACATTGCATGTGTTGTAAAATGTTGTCCGAGCCGTATGGTCATATGTTGTTGTTAGGTTGTTGTTCATATTTTGCTACTGATAATTATCTAGCAA
The DNA here is from genome assembly GCA_034440615.1 of Ashinkailepas kermadecensis. Taxonomy (NCBI): domain Eukaryota; kingdom Metazoa; phylum Arthropoda; class Thecostraca; family Neolepadidae; genus Ashinkailepas; species Ashinkailepas kermadecensis. The sequence goes on along the minus strand of JAOTOM010002033.1, from coordinate 41,716 downwards.
CCAAGCCGTTTGCTGTATGCCTATTTATGCCAATGATCAGGTGAGTATGTTTTTGTCTCCATGTTTGACACGAAATATATGTTCAGACGTTTTGATTTTTTGCTGTTTTTATACATGTCCATTGCTGCTTTAAGGTTTTCCTTTGATGCAGCTTTTGTCCCGTGTTTGTTTTTAGCATGTTTTGCTTTCCCAACGTATCCTTCGTTTTGCATTCCGTTCCTGTTTTTATCATGTTTGTCGTAGCATAAAACAGACTAGTATACTAGTCTCTATATCTAACATATAGTCTACTCTATTCTAGTCTAGAAGTATCTAGTCTAATATATTATACGCTAGTCTTCACCAAGGCCTGTCGAGTCGTCTTCACTTCATTTACTTTATGGAGGCATTCAAGTGAAGCATGTGCTGATGTAGTGCTGGCCCCATCGTCGCCATTCCTTCGTGGTTAAAGGAAATATTCAGCGTGGGGAAAATAACCTTTTCTCCGAATTTTGTCGACTCTTTGCTCCGAAAACGGAAAAGTTCCCGAATTCAGCGTAATGTTTTGCGGTTTGGGTGGAGGAATCTTACCCAGCTGCTCCCTCCACTTGGCGATGTCCGTGCATATTTTGAAATTTCCATGAATGCATCTTTTGTTGAGTCAAGTGGAGATTATGACAGTGAGATGTAGATTATTAGAACATTGTTTGTGTTCATGATCAATGTTTCGGTTGTTGCCCTTGTTCAGGTGCTTTCCATCTGAATGAGCCGAATATCGATAAATATAACAATAAGCTATTAATATTGCTTTCCATCTCGATGCCATCAAATATATAAGAGGCACACCATTCCACCCATTAACTGGTAACGTTGAGTGCGGCATCGTTCGTGTTGCGAGATGCTGACGATGTATCGCGGGCAGTCTAGTACGAGCGTCCTGCACATACAACGTGCATTCTCCACACACTTGGTGCAGCATATGCTAATGTATTTGGCCGAGTACCTCGTGGCATTAACTGTTCGCGCCGCTCCTTTTGTCTCTCCGCTGTCTCCCCGCCTTCCCAGTGGGTTAATATCAAATCCAAGCCGTTTCGTCGCAGCGACTGGAGCACGACGCGCTACAGAACACCACCGCTTTGTAAGATCGGTGGGATATTTTTGGAGTTGTTCTTAACTCGGTCGGGTCATGTCATATGGTTGAATTACGATGTCGTTTCTGGAGCGCAATGGTTGTGTTTTTGTCAATTTGATGGTCATTTCCTGCTCTATTGCGGTTAATGCGCCCAGGTGGTGGGCAATTACGTTTTGAGATACTCTCAGACGATGCCGTTCCAACGGCAATCATATAAGGGTCAGATAAGGTGCCTCCCATCGATGGACACCGGATTACCTTGTTTGTGGACTCAAAATGCCTTTTGGGGAATGTTTGCACTCAAAATTTGAATCCACGAGCATTGCATATTGTTTTACCCGAAAGTGGTTTCGCCGGCTCTTGCTAGCCATTGCAGCCCGGCGTCCAGATGGTGGTGTCATTCAGGTATGATAGCAGGGTGTCGGTATGCTCATGGTGTGATGGTGGTGGTGTGATGGTGGTGGTGTGATGGTGGTGTGATGGTGGTGGTGTGATGGTGGTGGTGTGATGGTGGTGGTGTGATGGTGGTGGTGTGATGGTGGTGGTGTGATGGTGGTGTGATGGTGGTGGTGTGATGGTGGTGGTGTGATGGTGGTGGTGTGATGGTGGTGGTGTGATGGTGGTGGTGTGATGGTGGTGGTGGTGATGGTGGTGGTGGTGATGGTGGTGGTGTGATGGTGGTGGTAGATGGTGGTGGTGTGATGGTGGTGGTGTGGTGGTGGTGTGATGGTGGTGGTGTGATGGTGGTGGTGTGATGGTGGTGGTGTGATGGTGGTGGTGTGGTGGTGGTGGTGTGATGGTGGTGGGTGATGGTGGTGGTGTGATGGTGGTGGTGTGGTGGTGGTGGTGTGATGGTGGTGGTGTGGTGGTGGTGGTGTGCTGGTGGTGTGATGGTGATGGTGTGATGGTGGTGTGATGGTGGTGGTGTGATGGTGGTGATGTGATGGTGGTAGTGTGATGATAGTGGTGTGATGGTGGTGTGATGGTGGTGGTGGTGGTGGTGGTGTGATGGTGGTGTGATGGTGGTGGTGGTGGTGTGATGGTGGTGTGATGGTGGGGGTGTGATGGTGGTGTGATGGTGGTGGTGTGATGGTGGTGTGATGGTGGTGTGATGGTGGTGGTGCGATGGTTGTGGTATGATGGTGGTGGTGTGATAGTGGTGTGATGGTGGTGGTGTGATGGTGGTGGTGTGATGGTGGTGGTGTGATGGTGGTGGTGTGATGGTGGTGGTGTGATGGTGGTGGTGTGATGGTGGTGGTGTGATGGTGGTGGTGTGATGGTGGTGTGATGATGGTGTGATGGTACTGATGCTGTGATACGTGCCAGTTGACATGATAATAGTGGTACAGTCGTAGTGTAGTTCAGGAATGATAGTATGCTCGTGGTATGATGATGATGGTGTAGTCGTGGCACAAGAGTGGTGGTGCAGTGGTGGTGTAGCTCAGGTATGATTCAAAATCGTAGAAAAGGTTTATAGTGGCTCTGTCACGATTAATCTGTATCGGATATTTGATACATGGCGGTCGGTTTTCCAAAGTTGTCGAGAAATGTTCGTCTGTCTGCCTGTCGGTATGTGCCGCTTCGACGCATGCTGTGCCAAAACTGCCGGGCAGATTCTGCCCAACGTTTCACACATGATGGGTCAGTTCGGCGGACAGATAATGGCGGTATTTTCGGGTTGCGAGGATCATTTGCGCACGTGCCACGTACAGTCAACTGGGATCATGTCGACATCGGTTAGTCAGGGCCACCGGGTATACCACAAGTCGCGCGAATATGAAACTTTGTGCAAACACGCGCTCGATAGGGAACTGCGTGCTTTTGTGATCGGCGGTCGGATGCGCTGTACCGTGCGACGTCAGGCGCGTGCATTTGTTTTCAATGAGGCACCTCCGAGCTGAGAACGGTGCATACTAGGGCTATGAAATTGGGTCAGCGGGTAGCCCACCATCGGGGCTATTCGAACCCGGAGCATTACCAAACATCATTTTCGGCTTTCTCAGTCGGCTCATTGCATCGATGCATGGCCGGGTTTGCTGGAGCCAACTTCACCGGTGTAGGGGTGGGCAAAGCGTAGCGCGTGCCATGCGCTCAAGATTCGCTTCATACCCCAATTCTGTTTAACATGGGCTGTTGTTTCTTCCCACAAAATAAAACGCGAACGCCACATATTGGCGCCCGACTCGGCTCACATCGCAGGGAACTAGGGATGTGTGACACTACGTGAAAGCTCGCGGTGTTGGCTACCGTTTAGGCACAATTTCAGTGCGATCGGGTCGACAAGCTACACGTGAGCGATCCCGGTGTGATGGGAGAATGGGTTGCGCCGAAATCTTCTGTCGTCAATTGGCTTAGCGTGTAAAACGTGGATTTTTACATCAGAGCATGACCAATTTGAGTGCGTCGAACCGGCTTGGTTTCAACCGGCATAGCTTGTGAACCAATGGACCGATCGACACCAAACAGACACCACGGGGTAGTCAAGACAACCTTCCAGCTGGACAGTGCAAACATTTTTTTTTGCCGCACGTGGCACCTGCACCGGAGGAGGGGTGCAAAGCAAAGGCGGACGTTTTCATTATTTTCACGATTGGGTCAGGCACTGGAAAACGGCTAAAGGTGACGATACGCTATTATCTGCATTATCCGGTTCCATGTACCGGCTACACTTTTCCCATTGACCTTTGGCACATGCCGTGTGCCAGTTGTCAGCCATCGCGACAAGAGTGGTAAGTGTTGTGACCCGTAAGGCAGGCTCTTCCTCACACCCCATTAACGTCCCTGTCGGGCCCCATTTTGGATGAAAAGTGATAAGCACGCATAGTCCGAACTGTTGTGATTCCCACGATACCTTTAGATTTCGCCATCAGGAATACTTTTCCTACAATCAAGGCTGCCCTGAAGCATTACCAAACATCATTTTCGGCTTCATCGGCCGGCTCATTGCATCGATGCATGGCCGGGCTTGCTGGAGCCAACTTCACCGGTTGAAATTGTTGATACTCTCGTGCCGCCATGCCAGCCAAGCTACCGTGGGAGGGATTTTATAGGTGAATATAATTTATGGCGTATGCAGGGAAATACAGCTATGTTGTACGGAGCATAATAATGAAGTTGGAAAAGGGCAGGGTAGGTCAGATCAAATTAGATCTGGTCAGATTAAGTCAGGTCAGGTTAGGCTGGGTTAGGTTAGATGAGGTTAATTTAGGTTAAGCTAGTTTAGGTTTGGTTAGGTTAGTGTAGATTATCCAATCTTGTGTTTACTCAGTTCAAACCCGCTTGAGAGCGTAGCAACCTGAATCGATTTTGAACACACCAACATCCTGAGAGTTGTGTGCACTTAATAGCATAAATAGGTGCACCCGGTGTAGCATTCATCAGGCGCACTTGCACTGGTGCCATCTGGCGATAATAGTTAACTAGGTGCACCGCTAGACTACTAGGTACACCGCTAGCTAAACTAGGTGCAGCATTCAACAGGCGCGCTTATACCACTACCATCTAGTGATTATAGTAAAAATAGGTGTGCTCCGGTGCAGCATTCAACAGGCGCACTTGCACAAGTGACATCTACCGTTTATGGCATAATTAGGTGCACCCCGGTGCAGCATTCACCAGGCGCACTTGTACTATTGGCGCCGCAAATGGCTTGGCATTCGGGCCGAGTGGGGTGTCGTTGCACTTTAATATCCTACATAGGTACACTGTGTCGCACCACAGATAGGTGTGCGGTGTAGACTATCTATCAGGCGGCTGCGTGACACGGCATCGCGCGATGCGTATTCCAATCGTTGGCAGAACAAGCGATTCTAGACCACTTGCCGCACAGGTGGTTCACGAAGTGCGCTGTGCATGTTTTGCTAGTAGCCCGCTGTGAGACCGCCGGTCGTGTGGAGCCGTGAACGTGGCGACACTGCCAGTGATGAACGGTTGGACTCGACCACCCCACCCTAGCACGAGCAAGTCAGCTGGCGGTGCTACAAGCACGCCGTGCTATATACGTATTTTTGGTGACAGAGAGGCGACCGTGTTTCAGATTCCCACCTCGCGCTCCTCAGTCATATTTCTAAGCAGAACGGTGTGTTGATGAAGGAATTTGACCCAAACCTTGTAGAACAGGGCCTTTGCAGCTTGTTAACTGGATGTGAATTTTTCACCCAGCCATTTGGTTATTCTACCCAGACGTGTCATTTCTGCCTTGTTCAAATTGCCTCATTAATATTGATAAACGTGCCCCTTTTCCCAGTACAGGAGCCATTTTCGCCTAGTTACCCGCCCAGTGACTAAGCACCATACAAATTTCACGTTGTAGGTTTCTGCTCCATGGGATGGCATCTCGGTTGAGGAGAGAATACATAGTTGGAGAGTCAGTTGGTCAGGAGAGAGAGAGAGAGAGAGAGAGAGAGCGAGAGAGAGAGAGAGCGAGAGAGAGAGAGCGAGAGAGCGAGAGAGCGAGAGAGCGAGAGAGCGAGAGAGCGAGAGAGCGAGAGAGCGAAAAGCGAAGAGCGAGAGAGCGAGAGAGAGAACGAGAGCGAGAGAGCGAGAGAGAGAAGAGAGAGAGAGAGAGCGAGAGAGCGAGAGAGCGAGAGAGAGAAGAGAGAGAGAGAGAGAGCGAGAGAGCGAGAGAGAGAGAGAGAGAGAGAGCGAGAGAGAGAGAGAGAGAGAGAGAGAGAGAGAGAGAGAGAGAGAAGAGAGATATATATATATATATAATATATATATATATATATATATATATATATATATATATATATATATATATATATATATATATATATATATATATATATATATATATATATATATATATATATATATATATATATATATATATATATATATATATATATATATATATATATATATATATATATATATATATATATATATATATATATATATATATATATATATATATATATATATATATATATATATATATATATATATATATATATATATATATATATATATATATATATATATATATATATATATATATATATATATATATATATATATATATATATATATATATATATATATATATATATATATATATATATATATATATATATATATATATATATATATATATATATATATATATATATATATATATATATATATATATATATATATATATATATATATATATATATATATATATATATATATATATATATATATATATATATATATATATATATATATATATATATATATATATATATATATATATATATATATATATATATATATATATATATATATATATATATATAAAGAAAAAGAGAGAGAAGAGAAAAAGAGAGAGAGAGAGAGAGAGAGAGAGAGAGAGAGAGAGAGAGAGAGAGAGAGAGAGAGAGAGAGAGAGAGAGAGAGTCAGGAGAGCTTTATAATTAACGTGCTTCACTTCGGATAGAAAGGATTTGAGATCAAATTTTCTATCGACCGGATTTTCGACCGTTTGCGGCCAGCAGGCAATAAGCATAGGATTGACGCTCTTAAATATGCTTAGCAGTGCAATGCGTCCTAAAGCGGCCTTCAACCCGTCTCATCTGGTCTGTTTTTCTGCACACATGCCGAAAGCCGTGTGCAATTGTCCATATCGATTGATCGTACCTCGACTGACGTACACCTCTTCTCACCACAAACCGTGTCTGGCTGACTCGTGGGCGACTACCGTTAGTTGTCACCCTGCGGCCTCTGTCGGCTGGTGCTGGAGTCATTGTTTTGTTCCGGTTCACTCTTCACGTTTGTTCGTGGTGGCACTCTAAGTAATATTGACATTTAACGCCCATACAGCAATATGTAATTGCTGTGGAACATCCGTCACCTTGTCTGTACCCGCTTGGCCAGTGTCAATTCATGATGGATCGCTTCCCTATATTGTGCTACATGCAGCATTTGTCTTTCACATTTGTCTATCCTGGGCCCCGTGTCATTAAACGAAGAAATTATATAGAATCACGAATGTACGGCAACGTACATTGCCGTGCATTCGTGGACGGCAGGTAAGGCAGTGTACCTAAAATAACATGACCTAGTTTGACCTTCGTGACAGCCAGAATGCTATTTTGGAAGTTAAGAAGCGACGAAGGGTGATTTGTGAAATCCAAGATCGTCACTTGTATGAAGAAAAGTAATAGAAATGTTTTCACCTCAGACAATATATTTATGCCTCCATGTCAGCAAATCAAAAATGTACGATCATATTTCACCGACAACACTGAAGGGTTTTTCTCACCGCCAACCACTGTAATATCTACTTTCTGGCGTTTCAAACCCCACATTCTGGAAACGAACAGATGAACCTCATTCACTGAGTAATCGCATTCATCTTCAACTGCTTGAGAACAAATTTGGCGCGGAAGCATCCATTGAGACATGCTGAGCCTGAAATGAATCGCATTGGATCATGAACCGTCTACATCAGTGTAATAAAATAAAGTAGCATAATTACACAATGCGATGCAATACAATGATGTGTTCCAGTACAGTATTATAATGTAATGCAATGTGATGATCTACAGATCTGCAAACCATCCCGTACTTTGTCAGAATCCCAGTTCAGACTGATGATCTGTCACTGCGATAATATTAATCAACACAATCTGTATCAGCGCGCACACTAACACGTCTCGCTTCACCCAACTCCCATTAACACACGCCCCGCATCGGTAAGCAGTTCATGAACTATTACGGTGCTGTGAGTCACTGGTGCGAACTTGTGGTACCCCTGTGTTCCACCGTGATGGCTTTCGAGAAGCGCTCGGTGAGGTGGGTCGTGACGTCCATTGCCTCCTGCTTTGATACAAATATGAATTTGATGCAGCTGGCTAGCTTGTGCGACAGATACTTAAACATGTCATCCGCCGTCAGTATCTGGTTGTTAAGCGGGCGCATGAAGCTCTCTTGAACCGCGGCACGCTTGGCTGTGCCCCCGATGCCGTCGCAAGCGCACTTGACATAAGATGTGGCAAAAAAGCCACTCACATGATACCCCAAAATCTGTCGGATGATGACACACGTTGACGAAGTCATGCTTATTCGCATACTGCCGTCTGTGAAGTAAATATGTTTTGAGGTCAGGTACTGCGGTCAGAATTTCTGGGATAAGCCGTTGCAGGAACGCACGCACCATGGCGGTGCTGTGCTGTGTGCTGTCAGAGATACAACAGTAGCTCTGGTGGCACACTACCACGTCCCCACGCCGGTACAATACAAACGCGTGCACTGTACACTGGAACGAATCTTAGTGAAAGCCTTGCGCTCCATTTTGCACCACAAATGAATAGGTTTCAGCGAAATCGTACTGACAATCACTTTGCCCTCCTTGCCAGTAGCTTTTGCGTAGGTGAAGTGCTGACCTTGTTTATCAGCCACAAAGTAGTGTTTGGTCAGCTTCACGGTTTACTGGCTAAAATATCGCATGTTTTCCTTTTTGGTCTAGACTATTTCTGCGAGTGTGCAGCGATGCGTGCTCATCCACTGTTTGTGCCTAATCTCATTATCCATGTCATCATCATCATCTTCACTCTCTTCTCTTGATTTGTCCGCGAGGATAATCCTCAGAAAGTTCACAAACAGACCGACCGACCGACCAAACATAAACAGAAAGTTGTGTACAAATTTTGAAGTCAGGTCATCTACGGTCAACGAGTTGTTCAAGGTCAAGTGAGGTCACCTCCGAAAAATATATCAACCAGTCGTCACGCCTTAACGGATGAAGATATTTGAATGAAACCTTCAGCGTTTGCTTATCTTTAGGGATGCAACGAAACGCACCAGAGAAATTTGTGATTTCTTTTTCGTTTTTTGATGACTTATTGGTTTTGCATATTTGCCCATTTGGGCTAAAATCGAGGATTCTGGCTAAAGTAATCATTATTTATGAGGGCAGGTTGACTTAGAACAGTTTTTTCGCCTACTCTACCCATGAGGAAAATATAAATTATGGTTAAATTATGGCAATGTTCGATTTCGCCTACCTTTTCTGATTCCAAATAATTTTGATTTTTTAAATGTCCCCAAAATGAACTCCCCAGAACAAAAAATATGAAGTTAGTCGTGATCACATCACATCACGTCACGTTTTTTTGGGGGATACAAATTTTTGGAGCGGTATCGGACCCTACTCGTCGAGCGTTTTCCGATGACACTACTTTCGTTTTCGTGCAACGCTTAGTTTGGAATTTAGAGGGGGTGGCGTAAAAGGACCCCGAGACGGGGTGTGAGAATCTGACCGGAAAGACTAGATCTGATCGGCTATCATGCAAACTAATTTCCCTTTTTGATATTCGGAGAGCATGATTGCTACAGAACGACACAGGCACACTGACCAGTCGTAAAATTCCGACGTGCGACGAAAGCTTATTGTGAGCCCATTCCTACTCCGCCGCCAAAATATCACTCCCGTAAAAGCATCTCAACCACCTGATATTTTACAACAAAGTTCCATGTTCCATTTTAAATATCCTCTTTGCGAATTGTGTACGAATTGTGTGCTAATTGTGCCGCTCAGACGACTAAAAGTGCAACTCAGAGCCTGCTACTTCTCCTCGTCTCTGTTGCAAGCCAACCAGATCATGGCAACTCAGGAGTTCCACCCGACCCAAACACCGGCCCAGTTATTCTGCCAGCTGGCCGTGTACAGCCTGAGGCTGAGTATGGAGAAAACGTGATGGGCTGGGGAACAAACGTGCGTAACGCAATCGGCCGCTAGTGTTTCGCGCACAGACGGCCTCACCTCACATATGGTCCAAAGTTGCTTGCTCCACGATTAACGTCAGCTAACCAGCCAAAGCCTCACCGAGTGAAATATCGCCAACAGGTAGTCTGGCAGGTAGTCAACACATACATAGCTGTGATGCGGTACAGTACATGCATGCAAGGAAGACATGGGTAAGGTGCCCACTCTGCCTAGTTAAATATGCCGCCAATAGTACATACCAGTGCCATGCAGCGATTATTCAAAATCGTAGATAGGACTTAGTGACTAAGTCACGACAAATATCTATCGGGATGCGTTAACAATATATTAAATTCAATCTATATTGAAGCAAACCATATCAAGTGCAGGACTCGTCTTTTCCACCTACACTTTCCATTTCATCCATAGACGAATAACAGCATGTGACTCGTCCTTCTCTTACCTCCAGATTCCTGAGGAGGCATCGTTCGTCCGAACAGGCGGACGAGGAGTTCGGCTTGACAGGTCACGTGTGTACGTTTGCATAACACACTCGCCTGAGTAGGCATTGGAAATACTCGACAGCACATCCAGGAGTGGGATCAATGTATCGAAAACGGCCGCCCTCCAACAAGTGAAATCGGCTCTGGCGTATGCAGCACCGGTCGGTCTCCTGTCTGACGTCACGCTGGCGTTCAGAACAAAGGGTTCGCTCGCCAGTGTCTTCCGTCAGTGTCGTTTAGCGCATGCAGCACGTGTCTGGTCGTGTGACTTGCACACTGCCGACACGGGTGTCTGGTGACTTGTTGCTGTCCCACATTCGTCGTTGCACACCAGATTCGCCCCACACACGAGCCGCTGACGAGACGCCGCTCTGGCGAAGCACGAGCCACTGACGAGATGCCGCTCTGGCGAAGCACGAGCCACGGACGAGATGCTGCTCTGGTGAAACATTTGCCACTGACGAGACGCCGATCTGGCAATTCTGTCGAAGAATTGCCACGGACGAGGCGTCACTCTGGCCAAACCTGGAGGAGCGGATAAGCACATCATTGGCCACAGTTTGGGTAGGTATGCGCTGAGCGGCCGCCCGCTCCTGGCAGTGGCTGACTAGCGCCTTAACCACGGCCGAGGGTCGGCACACGTCGCTCTCTCATTCTCCGCTATGGGAACCCTCTTCCGACAAATTATGTCGGCGTTCCTCAGTTGATTGATTTATTTCTCTATGCACATCATTTGTTGGCTGTTCCCGGACGTAGTCAAATCCTAGCGTGGATGCAGTAACTTTGAAAGACAATTAATGAGCCAGGCCAAGCTTATGACAGAAAACAAGTTCAATGTGTGTATGGTGGCGGATAACAGTAAGAGCGCTGTCAGCTTGCATCGTTAATGTCAGGCAATGTTAATTATGCTGACATTTCATTCGCGAAGTAAACTCTATGTGTGGGTGAAAGTCGGGTAAGATTGCACGATGAACTTCTGGTGATATCTAACGAAGCTAGAAATGTATTAATGGCTGTGGTTGTTATACAATCAGATAGCCCAAGCGTGTTTAGTCACCGGGAATAGCATGCATATTACAAGCTTCTGATATAGAACAGCACATTAATTATTCAAACACGAACGACATCGGCTTCGAACCTTAACCTGCCCCGTCTTTCCCGTCATATCCTCACACCCCGTCTCGGGAGGGGGGGTTGATACAACCCCCCATCTAATCTCCAAACTAAGCGGCGTACGAAAACAAAAGAGGTGTCATCGGAAAGCGCTCGACGAGTTGGGCCAGACACCGCCCCTTAAGGTTTATCCCCCAAAAAAGTGACGTCACCAGGGAGGCCTAGGTTTTCACGACTTGCATCATGTTTTTGGCTCTGGGGAGTTTATTTTGGGGGAGATTTGAAATAAAAAAATTACTTGGAATCAGAAAAAGAAGGCGAAATCGATCGTCGCCATACGATTTTTGCCCACCCAAAAATAAAATTTTATAAATGTCAAAATATTGAATTTTCAATTGTCTTTTAGTTTTATTTTTCCAATGGGTAGAGCGGGCCGAAAAACGTTGTTCGAAGTCAACTTGCTCTCATTAAAAATGCTTAGTTTAGCCAATATCTTCGATTTTAGCTCTAATGAGCAAATATGCAAAGCCAATAAGTAATCAAAACCGGAAAAAAAATCCTCTGGTACGTTTTGTTTAGTCCCTAAAGATGAGCAAACGCTGAATGTTTCATTAAAATGTCTGTATCCGTTAAAGCGTGACGACTGGTTGCACTTTTCTGGAGGTGACCTCACTTAACCTTGACTAAACTCGTTGACCCTAGATGACCTGACCTCAAAATTTTGACACAACATGCCAAATTGACGTGGGAAAAGGTCTGCCAAATCTCGGCGCGCTTCCGCGCGCTGTTCTTTCACAATCCGCGGAAAATCTTAGAGGGGGTGGGGCACTTATCAACCACCCCCGAGACGGCGCGGGTTAAAAGAGAAAGAGAGATAAAAATAGAGGGAGAAGGATGGAGAGCGAGAGAGAGGGGAGTGAGATAGAGAAAGGAAGGAAGAAGAGGAGATAGAGAAAGAGAGGGAGAGACAGAGAAAGGGAGAGAGAAGACGAGATAGAGAGAGAGAGAGAGAGAGAGAGAGAGAGAGAGAGAGAGAGAGAGAGAGAGAGAGAGAGAGAGAGAGAGAGAGAGAGAGAGAGAGAGAGAGAGAGAGAGAGAGAGAGAGAGAGAGAGAGAGAGAGAAAGAGAGAGAGAAAGAGAGAGAGAGAGAGAGAGAGAGAGAGAGAGAGAGAGAGAGAGGGAGAAAAGGGAATATAGAGACCATTCATACAACAGGTACGGCCCCAGTTGATTTCAATGTAAACCAAGACAGTGCACGGGTACGATGTGCGTTCTGGTTCACGGTGAGTACATGCGTGCAGATACTCGGCAAGGAATAGCGGAGCCACTACGGCGCGCTGCGCGTTAAAGCATGTCTAGTGTAAAACAACACTCTACCGATACAAGCCAGCCTGGAATGGGAACTCCAGCCAGACATACTGACAATGGGAACTCCAGCCAGACATACTGAAGACCGGCAATGGGAACTCCAGCCAGACATACTGAGAAACGGCAATGGGAACTCCAGCCAGACATACTGAGGAACGGCAATGGGAACTCCAGCCAGACATACTGAAGAACGGCAATGGGAACTCTAGCCAGATATACTGAAGAACGGTAATGGGAACTCTAGCCAGACATACTGAAGAACGGCAATGGGAACTCTAGCCAGACATACTGAAGAACGCCAATGGGAACTCCAGCCAGACATACTGAAGAACGGCAATGGGAACTCCAGCCAGACAGACTGAAGAACGGCAATGGGAACTCCAGCCAGACAGACTGACAATGGGAACTCCAGCCAGACAGACTGAAGAACGGCAATGGGAACTCTAGCCAGACATACTGAAGAACGGCAATGGGAACTCTAGCCAAACAAACTGAAGAACGGCAATGGGAACTCTAGCCAGACATACTGAAGAACGGCAATGGGAACTCCAGCCGGACATACTGAAGAACGGCAATGGGAACTCTAGCCAGACATACTGAAGAACGGCAATGGGAACTCTAGCCAGACATACTGAAGAACGGCAATGCTTCTCATGGTCGTGTGATTTTTGCATTAAAAGATTTAAGATTTGTTTTATTTTGTTCATCTCCATAAGCCATCATTGTTTTAGACCATTTCAACGCCTAGAGCAGCGGACTATATTTTAAAGTCCATCTCAGTTCTAAGCATGTACAACTAATGCAAAATATCCCGTCCAAAAATCTTCCTCTGGTGTCGCCTTTGACAGGAAAATATCTTACACATTTCTTTAAAATTATAACGAACATGCCGCTAAAATCTTCAGGCCACAGTTCAATGTCTTAATTTCTGGACTTGAAATTAGTGTCGAAGACAAGTTCTTCACTGCATTTTGGCCGCCCCTGGGCCATCCTCGATCAGCAAATTGATTTCAAAGAGGCAAGAACTCACATAAACACTATATAACAGTTATTTTACGATGCAATTGATGAAATGCGCGAGAATACATACAAATTCGCACATTGGAACAAAACTCACCTGGAACCGCCTGTTATCGAAATAATATTTATAAGCTTCCATAACATCTGCCACGTATTCGCTTTATGTTCATGCAAGAGGCAAGAAATTCAATTTTGATGGTTCGGTGTGCCTGAGGAACGAAGCTGGGCTTCCACATCGCACCCACGATGCAGCCGCCCCTGGCAACCATGCAATCTCTAAGATGTCATTTACAATAGCCGCTGCTTAGTTTTCCGACCAGAAAATCATTGTATCAGGGAATGCAAATAACTCAGCAAAAATTAGAACGATTTTAAACACACAGTCCAAAGAAGTCAGCTGGGGCCGCTCTTGACTAAAATATGTGTTCAAAATTGTGTCGAATTTCCCAAATGTTCCATGATTGTTCATGTCACACCATTGCTGCTCAGCGTCACCAATTTCATGACCTTCGGAAATACCTCCACCTTCAACATCCTTTGAGCCCAACGTGGAAAGCTCTTTGGCGAGCATATGAACTAAAAATCTGGAGCTGATGGCAAAAATGGTTCTTTAGTATTAGCTACAAAGCTTCGTGAAGAACGGTGACGTGCTTTTGAAGATACAGACGAGAAAAAAAAACGGAGGGAGCATGCCGTCATGCGGCAAAGCTGACGATTGTTCTCTCCAATATGCCTCCTAAACTCGCCCTTGGATCCGTTACTGACCAAAGTATGGAGTAAAAATCGACATACATGTAAGCAGCATTGCTCGAAAAAAAATCAAGCTCCAAGATGGCCATGCGAAGCGCTTAAGGGCTACAGACAAAGTCACAGTGTCGTGGAGGCGCTATTTGCCCTAGCCCGTAGCATAGGGTTAGGCTTAAATGTTGTACCGCTGGATGGATGAGTTCGCTCCTCGGACAGCGGTCCGATGGCCAGGACTAGCCAGAGAGAATAGCCAGGCTAATTGCAACCCAAATGGTACTTCTCCATTCAATGAATCCACATACGAGGCGGGTGGCCTAGCGCTAGGGTGCCCGTCTCCGAACCAAAAGATTGTGAGTTCGACTCCCACCTGTCGCTACTGTTCGCCCGCGGCAATCAGCGTGGGAGATTGGCGGCGCCATACGACCCGAAGTAATTGACATGTCATAAGAGCAATAGCCCAACATATGAAGGTATATCCTAGAGCATATCTACGTTGCTCACGAGAATATTAGCTTAGCGCCGGCTCGCGGCATCCATCCTGATATACCCAGACATACCCAGGTCGGATTAGATTTTCCTGGCCAGTCTTTCCACAACGGCGGCGCTCTAAATAGCCCGAGTGGCTTTGCCATGGTCCCAGAGGTGGCTGCGCAAATCCCGCAGCGCGACGCTCCGGCAAATGTCGGGTCTCGAACCATCGAACGGTCGGGTCACCAGCCGTCGGAAGGTCGGGTCACCAGCCGTCGGAAGGTCGGGTCACCAGCCGTCGGAAGGTCGGGTCACCAGCCATCGAACGGTCGGGTCACCAGCCGCAGAAAGGTCGGGTCACCAGCCGTCGGAAGGTCGGGTCACCAGCCATCGAACGGTCGGGTCACCAGCCGTCGGAAGGTCGGGTCACCAGCCGCAGAAAAATCTGGTCACCAGCCATCGAACGGTCGGGTCACCAGCCGTCGGAAGGTCGGGTCACCAGCCGCAGAAAAATCTGGTCACCAGCCATCGAAAGATCGGGTCACCAGCCGTCGGAAGGTCGGGTCACCAGCCGCCGAAAGATCGATTCACCAGCCCTCGGTTGTCTCGGCGAACCACTGGTGCAGCAGACAGGTGAGGCGTGACACGCTCAGACAGCACCAGGTGGTGACGCAGTCGTGACACGCTCAGACAGCACCAGGTGGTGACGCAGTCGTGACACGCTCAGACGGCACCAGGTGGTGACGCAGTCGTGACACGCTCGGACAGCACCAGGTGGTGACGCAGTCGTGACACGCTCAGACAGCACCAGGTGGTGACGCAGTCGTGACACGTTCGGACAGCACCAGGTGGTGACGCAGTCGTGACACGTTCGGACAGCACCAGGTGGTGACGCAGTCGTGACACGTTCGGACAGCACCAGGTGGTGACGCAGTCGTGACACGCTCGGACAGCACCAGGTGGTGACGCAGTCGTGACACGTTCGGACAGCACCAGGTGGTGACGCAGTCGTGACACGCTCGGACGGCACCAGGTGGTGACGCAGTCGTGACACTGCTCATGTTGGCCGCACCGGACGTGACGGCAGTCGTGACACGTTCGGACAGCACCAGGTGCGTGACGCAGTCGTGACACTGCTCGACTGACTGAGGACGACCGGAGCGTGACGCAGTCGGTGACTGCTGCTGACTGCTGAGGACGACCGGAGCGGACGCAGTCGTCACACTGCTCGGACGGCACCAGGTGGTGACGACCGGAGCGTGACGGTCGGCACCAGGTGGTGACTGCTGACGTGACGACCGGTTCGGACGGTCGGCACTGCTGCTGACTGCTGAGGATGACCGGTGCGGACGGTCGGCACTGCTGCTGACTGCTGAGGACGACGAGCGGACGGTCGGCACTGCTCGACTGCTGAGGACACGGAGCGGACGGTCGGCACTGCTGCTGACTGCTGAGGACGACCGGAGCGGACGGTCGGCACTGCTGCTGACTGCTGAGGACGACCGGAGCGGACGGTCGGCACTGCTGCTGACTGCTGAGGACGACCGGAGCGGACGGTCGGCACTGCTGCTGACTGCTGAGGACGACCGGAGCGGACGGTCGGCACTGCTGCTGACTGCTGAGGACGACCGGAGCGGACGGTCGGCACTGCTGCTGACTGCTGAGGACGACGGGAGCGGACGGTCGGCACTGCTGCTGACTGCTGAGGATGACTGGAGCGGACGGTCGGCACTGCTGCTGACTGCTGAGGACGACCGGAGCGGACGGTCGGCGCTG
Source organism: Ashinkailepas kermadecensis (assembly GCA_034440615.1). Lineage (NCBI taxonomy): Eukaryota > Metazoa > Arthropoda > Thecostraca > Neolepadidae > Ashinkailepas > Ashinkailepas kermadecensis. The sequence continues at coordinate 24,915 of JAOTOM010002033.1, read as the reverse complement.
CTGCTGACTGCTGATGTCGCCGCACCCCAGCCACCACCGGCCAGGTGGATGGCTTTATGGAAACGGCTCAGGCATTGTCAACACATTTAAATGTCCTCTGAATACTGTTCTGCCTGGATTCACTGGAAGGATAGCTATGTTTTTTTTAATTTTATGATGCACCTCCGCTGTCTATCCAGAAATGAGACCTGGAAACATGCACCCTGATAATTATGAGATGCACCACCATTTTGGAAGGTGAGTGGAGGTGTCCGGGTGCTATCATTTTGTAATTAGTCTTTATGATAGTTAAGTACTGGCAATGCTCGAGTGACAATTGGTAGAACCCAAGCAACAGTCGGTAGTGGTCGAGCAGCTGCAGGTTGTCATCCCGCATGGGATTGTTGCAGAATATATGCTTAGCGATTGATCACTACCAAACCACCAAACAGCGCCGTCACACCATTGTCGCTCGGCATTCAGTTAATCAAGCGGTGATCAGGTTTTGCCGATGAACTACTTTATAAACATCACTACAAGGAACTGCACGAGCGACGGCGAGTGTTACAAGCGCAGCGAAGTCGAATCTCTTTGTCCATCGATCATAGGTCCATTGCTGTAAGTTGTATACAGCCACGGATCTTCAAGCATGCACGCAGAGCTAAGGCGATTTCGGATGCGATACAGTTACCAAATTGCACTATTAAGGCGGTAGCAAAAAAAAATATGCAGCCAGGATTCATTCCTTGGACTGAACCCGAGACGCCGGATTACGAACCAAACGCCTTACCCATTTACTGCCTAGAGCTGTTGGCAACTGCCGGCTACGCAGCGAGGAGCATGGCAACCTCCCCGCGCCAACGAATGCCCCCGCAAACATTTTTTCTTTGAACAAAGATCGAGAGTGCTTCACGAGAGATATCGTAATGAACTTGTCACATCTCAAGCTTAAAACAGCATATATTGCTCTGAGTGAGAAGACTAGAACGTGAATTGATGCATCGCACCACGGAACGCCACTAACAGCAGCCCGCAGGCGGAATTTCGCCACCGACTATGCTGGAATAAGGAGATAACCTAGGAAAAATATTAGGATAAAAATGAGGTAAAATCAAACTTGAGACACATCTAACTCTGAATTAAAACAATAAAACGCGAAACGTTGCAACAAAGAGGTTATTGCTGTTTCAAAAGCGTGATGGTCAAGCCGTGAACCACTCAGATGAACGTGTATTACCATCTGCACGACAGTAGACAAGCTCAGGTTTCGCCCTCGCTCGCAATACCATGGTAGTTGGGCATCCTGTGCGCTGCACGAGCGAGGGGAAGGTGTCGGCGGACTGTGGCCCCACTGCTGCAGACAGCGCAGTTCTCTATCTTGGAGGCGCAAAACCGCACTCAACATTTGTGATGTGAATGCGAAACTGCCGCCTGGTTAACACAGAAGACAGAACACTGGCGTGCAAAGGTCTCCCCGTCTTGACACAATGGGACAAGTATGTAGCTCGTTAGGAGTGCCCCCGGCTTGGACAGCCAGTTGGCAACTGGCCAGGCAAGGTCGGGGGCACAGACACCAGGCGGCCGGGCGACAAGCCACAACTGGCCAGGCAAGGTCGGGGGCACAAAAATGAGCCACAACTAGCCAGGCAAGGTCGGGGGCACAGACACCAGGCGGCCGGGCGACAAGCCACAACTGGCCAGGCAAGGTCGGGGGCACAGACACCAGGCGGCCGGGCGACAAGCCACAACTAGCCAGGCAAGGTCGGGGGCACAGACACCAGGCGGCCGGGCGACAATGTGGGTGTCTTCAAAACGGAGCCAGCACTTCCCGATCGTGACGTGGATTCAGGATCAATGCAACAAGCTTGTGCTTAACATTGACTCTCGTTTTGCAAAGCCTCTCCAACGACAATTCGAACTACATTTTCACAAAACTTAGGCAGTAAATCACGACACTTGGCAAAAATCACGACACTTGGAAAAATCCGTCATAAAGCATCACCCGGCGCCAAGAAGACGTGTGGAAATGCAAACATCACTTGATAGTTTCAACAAGCACCGAACATTCGTTCACATTGGCTAAATGGAGGCTTAAGATGGTGCTTAGGCAAACAAAAACTTATCATAAATGGTGGCCTGTTTTATGATCCCGCGACTGCGATGCGAATGTGACCTGTCCGTCGGTGATTCTGTGCAATTTCGGAAGTTACGACCGGTTAGCTGTGACGCAGCTAACCGGTCGTACGGGGTCGCAGTGTCACTGCGATGCTTACGTCAACGGGGAAGATGTATCCCAACTAGGACTTATTCGCGTGAACGGTATTCAGACAAACATATCAAATATCACCACTAACCAGTAACTGCAGCTATGCTTAGGCAAAAGCAACTGCCGAAGCAAGACACTGAACTATGCAGGCAGGTATGTGGCCGGCGGTGAGTGTGCCGCCGTTCCGAGTCACCGACGCTCACCACGTGACGAGTCAGCCGACGCTACTCCTGACTTGAGCCGGACGCTATGTCGTCGTCTGTGTAGCTGGTCGGCAGGCGCCCGCGCCGCCGGCCCCGGCACGTCACGATGGCCGTCAGGTCAAAGGCGGACACGTCGCCGTCGGTGACCTCTGACCTGTCGATGGCGGTCGCCAGGTCCGTGCTGACGGTGTAGCTGCAACGAACGGCTCGGCTGATGCGTGCTGCGGCGGTGACGGCCGCCGCACCTGTTCGCGATCAGAATATTAATCTGAATCACGGCAGTCGTGGGGACACCCGAAATCCGGTTCGTAATCCGGTCAGTAATTCTGCTACTAATCCGTCAAACGTGCAAGCTCAGCGCATTTGATCACGATTCGACCACACTTGACGCATCGTTAATATAATTTTTTTAATTGGGATTGCTAGCTGTTTTGCACATTATTTGAATATATTTGAATGTCTTATCAACTTTTTTGATAAAAATTACATACGATGTATCTGGGTTTATGATATCTACGTTTTATACCTATGTTTTCCATCACGGATCACCGCGATCACTATGCACGACTTTCCGCGGCCTCAGCATTGCGTCAGTGGTTCTGATTACAGCGCCAGACGTCTATTCCATGGACCAGGGTTAGTGATTGCTCAAGGGTTTGGACCGTGTATTGGGACACATGCTCCTGATCAAGCCTTCAATAGCCCAGCTGCTGCGTCAGCAATTGTATAGGCTGCGCGAGAAATTCCTCCACTAATCCGGCATTGATCCACTATGCTGGCGACCAGCGCTGAGCAGCTCAGTGGCGGATTAATTATGAAAACGCTCGTTATTTTGCCGATTACCACCATGCCGTTGAGCCTGATCCGATCCGTCTGTAACACGCCCGCCCATGGAAACACAGTCCACGTCGGCTGGAAGTGTGAATGACTTCCATGTGTTTCGCTGGGGTGATGAGGTGGAAATTCATGGAACTGGCGGTCAACAGTCGCACCGATCGGGAAGAGGATGCCCATCTGCTCACCTCATGTAGTGACATGTCGTGCTATATAGCTCGACATGTCGAGCCCGCTGTCTAGCTATTTAGCTAGACAGCAGTAGAAACCAGTGGTATCGACTTCCCAGTGTTCGATCTCCAAAAAGAATACGATCGAACTGAATGAAACTACTATTTTGAAATGAATCGCACAACATTATGAAACTACTGATTATATTACTTATTTTATTGAGAATAACAATTATTTGTGACATGATCAAAAAATTGAGGAGCTGGCACCATCCAGCTGCCAGGATGTTTATCGCTGGCGCGCGGCTGCCACTACCGATCACATACATAGAGGCTGATCTTCCAGTCGGTTTCCGCCGTTTTATTGGTATTTAAAATAACCGACTTGTTATATTTTTCCGAGACGTCGCTTTTATAGCATCGCTTCAAAATAAGGACTCCAATGTTCATTACAAGATAACAAATCGCATTAAATATGCCAAAAATGACTCCTACATAACAACAAAAGTATTCATGTATAAATCAAGAGGAAGGAATGATAATGAACTCAAAGTCAAGGGAGAACATGTGCCAAGGGTGAACCTGTCAACCTGAATGAGTGAACTTATCAGGAAACCCGAGAGTGCTGCCTTACAGATGCCAGCTTGTGAATTTCCTCGGGCGATTTCATACATATTCTGCTCCGTCTCACTTGTGAATTTATAGTGCTGGCCGAAGCGTGTCATTTCTCGTCGGCTGCAGCTGCCGCCAGTGTTAGCTCGGCTCGTCGTCCGGGCCGCACCATTACCAGCGAAAGAAGGGGAGCACGGGCCAGCAAATACAACTGTACCCGGCACACGGGCAAGCCAAGTAGGACAGGCTAGCCCGCACAACCATTGCTCATTCCCGGTCCTATTTCGTCAATGTCAAGACAGGGTCCAGGGAGGCGTCCTATTTGGGGTGATATCTTAAAGCTGGTTGAGTTTACATTTGACACGGGGTCCTTTATTATGCAACAGCCGATACCTGGCGGCAAGTCTTTTCAATCGCAACATATTTACTCCGATGGAAACTTAAATGTTCTTTTTATGAAACAAGGAGATGCACTTTAACCTGAGATTGCCGTGAGAGAGATCAGGTGCAGTTCCGAACTGCCACCAAAGTTTTACCCAATGTGCTGAAAGATGCGTTTGTAAGTTTCTTGCGAGAGACATAGTTTAACGTGTTACGTCTCTCGTCGATGCGAGTCTATTACGCAGCGGCTCTACCGCCCGGTGTCCACACGCCGAGATCGTCTCTGGAAAACGGATACGTTTTACGTATTCCCATTTTTGCGATACGATTTCTACAATTTACGTGACGCAACCGCGTGAAAACTTACGGACATTTGCTGTTTTCAAGTGCTTTATTGACTTCCCTAGCTTTCCCTGTTTTCAAGTACTTTGTTGTTTTTAGCTCAACAGAATCCTCTGATCTTGATGAGCCGACGCCCAGAGGTGAAAAAGTGGCCAGCCTATCAGCTACAAAATATCAGACCCAGCCAGGCTCTCACATGTTCAGACAAATGACGTCACAGCTAGCATGAAATAACATTAAATTTTGTTCCCATGCAGTGGCGAGCACAGTTCTCTTTTTCTGTTCTGATGGATACATACGGTCAACTGGCTTATGTAATACGAATGAACGTCATAAAGCCAGAACAAAAAGTTAGAAGCCATCCAAAACAACTGCATCAGAGCAGCCACAGGAGCCCTCAGCGCCAGACCGATGGCCAGTCTTCTAGTGGACTCAAACACGCCTTCACTTCACTTCACTTCAGGAGGACACAACAACTGTGCCGCTACCACATTGCAATCAAATCGAATCAAAATCAGCCGACACAGCGCTGCTTTGCGCCTGAGAGATAAAAGATCTGATTCGGGCGCAAGCTTCTACCATACAATATTCAACTTGCCACGGCTCTCTTAGATCTTAACCTCACAATGCCAACCGCTGCAGTTCGATCGACCAATAGGCCATTCTGGACACTCAGTCACCAAAGGTTGAGTATTTGCTCTCGGAAAAGAAATCGACTGTCACATCGGCGGACATTGTTGGCATCTTCCACAAATTCGCCGATGACAACAATCACAAAACACTCGTCTCTCACACTCACACTCACACTCACAAAACACGAGGTCAAGATAGGCATCGGCATCACTGGACCAGGCCTTGGGCTTTCCAGGCGTCTATCGGATAAGTTCTCCATCTACTCCGCTGAAACAATGGCCATTCTAGCCACTATCTCCATTCTCATGAACGTAAAGGTAGAAACGTTATAATTTGCTCAGATTGCAAATCCGTCTTCCAGCCAATTAGCAATATCCACGACTGTCCACATCCAGTCATTGACATAATCTAACAAACCGTGGCCCATAACGTAAACATGAACTTTTCCTTCCTCTGGATTCCGGGCCACGCCAACATCCCAGGTAACGAAGAAGCAGACCGGCTCGTAAAGCAAGCTTCAAATCCTTACATAGCATCGAACACTTACCATATCATGCAATATTCGGTAGACGATTGCAAAGCACTCCTACAACACACAATCGTCAGCATCACCAGGACACATAGACAAAACACAACACAAATCCAACCACGCCCACGACATCAAACAAACTGTAGGCACATGGAACATATCGAATCAATCTCACCGACAAAAGGAAGTCATCCTCACTAGACTTAGAACTTTGCACAAAACTAACACAGCTTCAACTAGAGGGTGACCATATACAACACCTTACTGCGGTACCTGCAGCACCACATTAATCATAGGCCACATCCTGTTAGACTGTAGTAGCTTTAACTTGCAAAGACAACCACTTAAGGCAGTCTGTCAAAGAGAGGGCATCACCCTGTCACTTCCATCTCTATCGGTGGCAAGCACCCAGAACTCCTTCATTTGCTATTTGAATATATATATATATATATATATATATATATATATATATATATATATATATATATATATACCATACAACTAACAGGAGCACTGGAGACACCACATCACCAACACTCACTTCAACACGCAACGCATGCCCGCGAAACTCTCGTAGGAAGCACGTAAATAGCCATCCCAAATGGCGTTGGACGTTCATGAGCCGATTTGCTTTCAAATTATGAATGAATGGTTACCTAGCGGTGCCGTCGGACGTAGATGAGCCGACATGTTTTATGAAAACCAAAAGAAAAAGACAATAATTAGCATAACGTAAAACGACTACCCAGAGGAGCCATCGGACGTGACCATTAGTGACCAGTGTAATTGTCCTGTGGAGGTGACTCAATCTGCCTCCATCCTTTCTGAGTCACCGATTTCAACCCTAATTCCCCCATCCTGTTCGAAGATATTTCCTTTGGTATCGCTTGAAAAGTCACGTCACACTGCTGAAATTACACCCGTACAAATCACTTAAAATGTAAAATCTCCCAATTTCAGGCATTCCAGTCATAACACCCGTTCGACAGAACGCCAACGTTCGTGCACGTGTACAACCGCTTTGCACATTCGGCGCATTCGTCACACTTCGTGCGATTCTCCGGTTTCTGCTAGGTCCCCTACGTTTTGCTAATTGCTGCCACATGATAGTCTTGTGCCAATCGATTGGGCACCGATCAACTAAAAGCATTCCTCACAACACAAAAGTGTTTTTAAGCCATTTCTTCCCTAATTCTGTTTATCACTGCACGAAAATGTACTTAACTTACGCATGCCATCCATAATCTCAAAACATTCCACGTACGTTTATCAAACGAAACATAAACTTCTGAAACTACGATGTACACAGCAGTCACAATATCCCAAGAGTACTAGTGGTTCTGGCGATGTAAAACACACTGAACCGTTCTTGGGCCGACTACACTAACACATCTTTGGCGCTCCAGTACCCATCAGCATGGAAAATGTATTAGGCGTTTATCACTATGATAATGATCGGTGGTGACATTGGAGCTGGCGATGCGGTGAGCCGTTGTGACGCAGTGTTTGTCTGCCGGGGGCGGGGGCGGGGGGGGGCGGTGTCGGCCGTGACCTGCAGACGGCAGCCGGCTCCGTCGAGATCTGGGGATCTGGCAACGGGATCAATTACACGTTGGCGCGCCATCCAGCCCCGCGGCGCACCACCTTTCGCGCCATATTTGCTGGCGGCGCATCAGCGCGGATCTGTGCGAGATTCTCATGGATCGAACGGGTTCTGCAGTGGACAGGTCTGCGTGGTAACAGTCTTAGCCTGTAGTTTATGTGATTAAAAATATCATCTGAATGTTTGCTGCGATGCCTTTGTGGGATCACGTTTTACCTCCTAAATCGAGTTTGTTGCGTGCGATGTCGATGCAGGGTCGATAATATTGCTGTTGTCCGAGCAGTGAACTTCATTAATTAACACCGGATCAAATCGATATTCAGTCACTGACAAAATTAGAGCAATACACGGAGGCTTCGTAAGTCAATTAGAGCAATACACTGAGGCTACTGCTTCCATACTGACACTATTCTAGGAATTAGTGACAGCTCAAGACCACGCATAGTGCAGTCATAACGGTAATTGGAAGTGGTGAGTTGACTTTAGGCAGGCATTAACAGTGACGTTTTGACATGAGCCTTTGGGTAAGTATTGACAGTGACGTTTTGACATGAGCCTTCGGGTAAGTATTGCCAGTGACGGTTTGTCATGGGCCTTTGGATGACGTCTGGTAACAGTTGCATGTCTCTTACTACCGTTTTGATATTGGATGACTATTTGGGTCACGGACTTGCCGGCATGGCTTCAGGTGTCAACCAGACACATTCTTTATTTTTTTAGTTGACTTACGAAACCGGGTTAAACATTTGATGAGATGGGTAGTCATGTTGACGTAAATTTATCCACTTTGTTCTTTTTTGTTGCATTTCTGCAGCATTTTTACGTTGGCCTTGGAAAACAGCATACAAATTACTTGTGAATACGGTACAATGAATACCATGTTAGCAAATAATAAATGAAAGGGAACACAGAAATCAAGCATGGAGGGTTGCAATCATGTTGTATTCGGCTGAAACAAATCCCAAATGCCATAATCTCGAGAAGAAAGTCACGAAGTGTTTGAAGTCAAAACTGTTCAACAGCACAGAAGACGAGAATTGTGATGATAAATTGCTGCACGGAGATTCTAAATATGATCAAAGGCAATGTTATTACTTTTTTAACTGGGACCATCTCAGCTCACTACGGGTTAAGCGAACGTTAAATCGTAATCAAAGGAACTCTGTAAAACGACAATCATTGCAGAATTAAAAGCATAAAACTATTCATTTGAACCAAGGTGATAGTTGTAGCAGAGTTCGGTTCCCCTGGCTGTGATAGTTCATGTTTGATCTCGCTCCGTGGCAACTTGCCCGACATGCAAGGACCGTTAGCTGCCCTTTTATTGACCGGGCTTACGAGTGGCGGAACGGCGACAGCTCGTCGTCGAACGACAGTTTCGGCAAGCATTCGGGCGGACACAGACGCGTGTCTTTCAACAGTCCCTGCCTGGACATTTTGTTCAACAGTGCCCGCTTCAACAGTTCCTCTCCTCACTGTGACAGTCGACCGGCCGAATGATCGCCGCTGACGTTGGCCGCCCAGCTCGGCCTGCTGTGACCAGTGGCAGACGCGCACTGCTCGAGCCACCCCATGTCAAGTCAGTCACACCCGGAAACATCATTTCCGCACCCATAGCTCGGAGGGAGGGGCTCGGTCAGCGACACTCGCCCAGCCACTTCCGACATGTGCAGCGGTTACGTGCTACATGGGAGAAGTACAGTGCCATGTTGCATGATGGTGGCACGACACGTGCCGGCCGGTCAGGCACCGGAGCTGACCTGGTCACAACATAGCTCCGCGAGAGCCGTGGCGTGCAGCGGTAACTGTCGACATCAGCGACGTCCCAGCGTCGGTCGACAGGTAGTACATGTCGCTCGGAGCAGGGGTGCCGACAAGTCCGGACACATATGCGTAGCTATAGTTATACGGCATATTTAATTGCCAATGAGCGTCGAAAGTCAACTGCACCGTCACAGTCGCACCATGACCACGATCGCTCTAGATTGACCGAACAAGTGTTTTGTAGCATATGATAGATCACCACCTGACACAGTAAGTGAGATGCACGTCCTGCATGTGGCCGTCATGGGTGGTGCATTACACTGCGCAGGCTGGCTGGCTGCTGTGTGCATCACGCATACGCGGTCAACAAATGGCTGGCAATGTGTTCGGCATGACACAGAGTGACTGGTAATCTGGCGCTTCGCTGGTGCCTGGTGGAATTGTAACCGACCGTGCATGGAAGAGAGCAACCGGCAGCCGCCAAAGCCACTCCGAGGTGGACATCTCACCTGCCGTTCATATGACTGGCGGCTTTGCGCTCTTCGTTGATCCTCGGCTGTACAGTCTCTGGAAATACCGCATCGTATCAGTCGCCATCAGTGACATATGTGTGAAGCTTAGAAACGCTAACGTGCTTTTCATACAAAGTGTGATTAGTGTTGAGTGATATAACTATATCTGCGAATGCAAAGCTATCAAAGGCATGCAGTGGTCATGTATTTATATGCGCAAACCAGCGGGGCGATTCGAATATTGCCACCTTCATGATTCCCGGTCCAGACGAAGCTACGCTTATGAAATGCCTATTCATTTCGATAAATGTCCACCAATAATAGTGCATCTTTTTCTGCAATGCGAATAGGAGCTTAATTCCACCAGCATTGTAATAAATGTGTACTCAGCATCGTAAATCGTGGAATTGTTGAATCGAACTTGAATGCTCATCAAGAGCCTTGCACAAGTCTATAAAAATACACATTAAGGAGATACTTGTCAGGATCGGGACGAGGAAGAATTGGGACTGCATTCTCATTCTGGCTGTACGACAGAACCAGCGCAAGACAAAATACACATGCATAATAAATTCATAATAGAGTGAAGTTAATAGGGCCTGAAGAACATCTTCATATTTTGGGTACATTGTATCAGTCATGTACCTATGTTCTGATACCACATTTCGTGGTATTAAAAACACACAAACGTTGTGCATTGTGATTGTCCTGCATAGCTAACCTTATCTTGGGGTGCTGCATCTAATCTGTGACCTTATCTATTCTGTGCTACACCCAAAATTCAACGTATGTTTTAATCTGCTAACTTTTTCAGGATGAAATATATATTTTCCCATCATGCATGAGAATACCTATAGGTCCAGAAAGGTTTGCCGCACGCATGTGAACTTCGGCAAAGATACTCATATGTACATATCTGTGATATCCCCATGGACATCTTAGCCTTCTGTAACCTATGGTTACCGAACTATGGCTTCATATCCAGAGGCCTACCTAGTAAAATTGATTAGAATCGTAGTTGTTGCAGGTTGTTCTTCTATAAATGTCTCCAACTGATTGAACTTTTGTACCTTAGGATGTTTCCCTTACATGCTACGTTAACAACTCAATCGAGAATATCAGCAATGATTCGCTGGTAGAAGAGTCAAAGCCTCTTGACACTCGAAAAAGAGTCACGCGACTCTTTTTTTTCTTGACCGCTGCTCAGGTTTTCTTGTCCGCTGTCAGCGTTCTCTTGCCCTCTGCTGCCAGCCTTGCAAATATATGAACACAAGAGCTGGGAGTTAACACAAAGTATATGCAGCATACAATAAGCCTTGATTTTGTAGCAGATGCATTTTCGGATTACTGAGCTACTTTCGCAGAATAACCAGTGTATAAGCAACAAAACAAGAACGAGTTTGAAAGTTCAAGTAGAGTTACGTCCCACCGTCACTGCTCCACCTTCGCCTGCTCAGGGTTGCTTCCCTCCCCTGCTTAACCTCTTCCATTCTTCTTTGTTTATTGGGTGGCTCACGACGCACTTTATGCACGATCACGGCTAATGGCGCCACCCACACTGTTTCGCCGGTGGGCCGCGGGATTGGGAAATGTTCCGAGTGGTGCGAGTGTTGAACTCGGGACCCTTGGTACCCAGAGCTCAACACCTTAACCACTCGGCCATCCCCGCCCCCTCTTCCATTCTTGCTATGCGCGAACGACACTTCAAAATCTTGCCCCATGAAATCTGTCCATAGATAGCACGTAGCTACTAATAACTACATTCAAAGTGCTGTATCTCATATACAAAATACTACTGTTAAGTCCCAGGGACTTTGACTTATCAAGCTTGTTCAGCCAGTGGACAGTCTTTCCTGTTGGTCCTTGGCATCTTGAAAATACTTCATGGACAAATACTGACCATAGAACCATATGACATACTCGGTTTTCATTGATTTTACACCAAATTATGGCAGTTTTTTACGTTTTTAACACCAGGAATCCTTTCCACTTATCCTCTCCTACAATCTTTACGTGGTTCATCACAAGTTTGAACCAACAGAAGAAGCCCATTTTTCTTTCAGCAGGATTTGACAAGGCTTCCGGTGGAAGCCGTGCCCAAAATAATGGATCGGACCATAGCCGATTGGCTTATATCTGGATGTATGGGATGTGATGACTATCAACAACCACGAACGCTTGGTCGTACTCTTCGCTTTCTTTGTTGACAAAGGAAAAGAAGCATCTAAAATGGCGTTCAGAGATTCAGTTCGCGAACGCCGGAATCGCTTCCAAATAAAGATAGTCACCAGCTAGTCCCAGCCCGTTGACCTATTGCTAAGATAGTCACCAGCCAGTCCCAGCCAGTTGACCTATTGCTAAGATAGTCACCAGCTAGTCCCAGCCAGTTGACCTATTGCTAAGTTGTGTGAGAGTCATCAAACTCACCGAGTCCGTCGTAGTGCTGTAGCTTGACCTTACAGTACTTGTTGGACGCGTGTGTGTAGCGCACGGCGTCTCTGAAACAGATTACCACGTCAGCAAATATTGAGCCACCAGAATTCCAAGGCAGTGTTGACCTGGATAATATGTGATATGAATGTACGCGCAGCAAGGTATATATGCCAATCACTACACAATAATATATAATTTGCAATGCGGATTAAACAAACAATCAATAATCTGAAATAAATCGTCGTAAGGACATGGGGAATCATCATTTCGTTGCTGATAATAAAAGTATTTACAATGCTGGGAATACGTTGCACATTTAGGGACTAGCAATCGTAGGAACAAATTGGAAAGAAACGTAGCAATTGCTACCAAGGGCGAATCCAGGGGGATCATAGAGGCAATACCAACCTCCCTCCCCCCCCCACCAGAGGTCGATTTTTGCCGATATTTTGCGCGAAGATGGCTTTTCTCGAAATCTAAGAACATGTTATCAGATATCCATATATTGTCCATATATATATATACTCCATATATTATCCTATGCAGACCCGACAAATGTCAGCTGTTCAAATTTATGAGTGCTTCGAAATCGTAAGGAATTGATTTGAATTGACCCTTTCCAAGTCAAGTTCCTGGATCTGCCCTTGATTGCTACCGGTATGTCAACTGTTCACTTATTTGCGTGATATAATCGGTGACATCGTCTATCCGGTGTTTCTTCTTGCGTGTGCCCTCCACCTGCCTGCTTGTATCAACATATTTGTAAATTGAAAGTGTGTGTAGTGATAAATTTGAGAAGGAACATCGGCTATTTTTCGTTAACTCCATCGGCTCTGCTATATAGGTCCTGCTCCATAGGCCCCTAGGCTATAGAATCACGGACAATTTCGTAAAGTGCATCGCAGTCGAAAATTTGAAAGAGCATCGCCTTAGTTTTCTCACATTTCTCCTGACTGTCAAGGTAAGTAGTAGCTGCCTTGCCAAGTCAAAGTAGCCGGTGTTTGATGGTGGAAAAGCAGTACGACACATATCGTCGACTAAATTAGATATCGTACGCTTATAGTTGGATATCATGTTCCGAAAAGTATTTTTCCTATGACGCGGGTAATTCCAGTTATTTCTGAGTGCTGGCAATTAAAGTATGAAAACCTTTTTTGAGTAGATTATTTTTTTCGTGTGCAATATATCTATGCTTGAAAGCCATTGAGAAGTTCCAGTAATAAAATGTAGTGCTCATTCGGAAGATAGATATTCCCCCATATCAGGCTGAAAACCGTAGCTTAACTTTAGCAAACCAAATACAAAGCTTGCGGAACTCATCAACCTTTTCTACGGCAGCATATTCACATTCACTGAAATGACCACTGTAAAAAGCGACAATGGAACCTGATTAGGAAATGAAGTGATTCGGAACGCATTTGTGCTATTCATGTGGAAATTCGCTGTTCCATTTCCAACGATGGACGAAATGTCTAATTTCACTTTATTCGCCAGAGTGTTGGCTTGTGGGGGCGTGGGTTTTACGTGGGTTTTACGTGGGTTTTACGTCGGTTTTATGTCGGTTTTACGTGGGTCTTACGTCATGCGTGCGCGACCAGTTTTTTATTGGAGTCTCAGGCAGCAGGTCGATGACCGGGAATACCACCATGGATTCTGTAGTCCTTGCAGACCGGAACCAGACGTTATTGCAAGATTCTCTGTATTGGGCTAGTAGACAAGGAGTTTATTTTTAAAGACACGGGTGAGTGAATTCTGCTTCATACTGCAAAACTCTACAGCTGCCTATAGGCTGCATGCTTTGTGTCACATGCAAATTGTATGTAGCGTGTACCATGCAATTCGCAGGTGTTGCGATCTACAGTCTTCATGGAAAGTCATAGTCCATGAAGAAAATAATTGGCCGTGCTTTGCATTATCCATTTACGGAGTGACTATTGCTCTGATTACTATTGCTTTAATGATTATTGCGTATGATTATTGATGATTATTTCCATATGATTATTGCTTCGAACTTATTGCTAACGCCCAAAATAGCTTGGCTCCATGGACTTCTGCGCAGCCTGTCGCTTGGCAACTGACCTTTTGCGTGTGATTCGTGCCCTTGCACGCGCTCTCATGGCTCGGTGCCGCAGCAGGAGAACAATTGTCAGCACGACGGCTGGAAACAGGACAATGCAGCAGACGATCGGCACCCAGATCGTCTCCGGAGGCACTGAAGAAGAGACAGACACGCCAGGTGGCCAACTAGGCAAACCATCCGCACTAGCCAGATCATCTGTGAAGACAACAGGGCTCAGACAAGTGGATATGAGGTGGCGAACTGCCCAAGCCGTCTTCGACGACCGATGAACAGGCTGACAGCCGTGGCCGATTTAAATCTAGTTTAAATATTTCCCTGGGTGTACTGATGAATTAATTTCGATTAATTAATTAATTAATTAATTTCGACTCAAAGTTCCAAGTTCAAGCATACACTAACCGATGCTTTATAAGTTCAGAGGCTCCGACCACAGTAATGAGCTGCACTGCTCTTCAATCTATCCGGCTTTCTCCTTTGGATTCCATAAGCTGCCTTTTATCTCCCTTCCTCCGTCGTGTTTTCTGCTTTTCTCTCCTTGTCCTACCGCAGCCTTCCATTTGGAGCCGTTATTGAAGGCAATTACGTTTCCCTTGGTTCTGTTCGAAACCTGTTGTGCCATTGAGGCTGAAGAGGAATTTAACTTGGACACCAGGACGAGGCTGTTCGTCGGGCACAATGCAGCTTTCAGGCGTTAGCTACCAAATAAACCCGGGAAATGCAGTTATATTGGCTGAAATGGCGTCGCAACAGGCTTTCGGTGCGGTGCAGTCAAGACCATCAGTCAAAGGCGTACCAGTAGTTCACTGCTCATCCCATCAATCTACCAAATAGGTCACTCGCAACGTCTGTTTGAAGCTAACAGTGGTTGTATTAATATATAATATACATATCACAATATATATATATATATATATATATATATATATATATATATATATATATATATATATATATATATATATGTTATGTATATATATATGGTAATATAATAGATAGTAATGAATATGATAGTGCATGCAATTTAATTGGTTACGTGACGTTTTTCTCTTTGTTTTGCTCCCTTGTTTATTTCGCCAGAGGGAGTTGGTTCACTTGTTTGACACGTGACGTAGCGGAAGATATTGCCCATTCAAACTTGATTCTAGTTTTAAACTTTATTCAACCGTTGGTGCATCCTGTCTTTTTGGGGGGAAGGGATCCCAACTGAATCAAATTCACTCCCAAATAAATGTTGCTGCTTTCAGCCAATATGCTTTGACATTCCGGGTGAAAACGTCCAAAGTTTCTTTGAAACTCCTTTCCATTTCTTCATATTACAAATAAACTTCGAAGCTGGATAAATGTTTGAATCTGAAACGCTTGGTCAGTCAAGTTGCAATCTACAAACGACAAAAATGACAACGATGGAAAACTTTGTACCAAAAGCTTGGGGTCATACGCTCTTCTCATCAATATATATATATATATATATATATATATATATATATATATATATATATATATATATATATATGTAATAAAAAAAACTTTGGGTGTGTGTGTGTGTGTGTGTGTGCGTGTGTGTGTGTAAGTACATGTGTGTCGATCCTTTGTCCAATTGACTCAGATGTCCTTTGTTAAGTCACCCACGTATCGGAGCACGGGTCGTGTCTGCCGCGCCAGTCCGCCGCGCCGTCGAGTGTTTTAGCAGAAACTTCCAACTACCTCACAGTGCCAGGATTATTTTAACACCGATTGTGTAATCTCAAGGCGCAAATGCACTGCCCTGGCACGTGTGTCACATATACCTTACCTTCATAAACTGCATTGCATAGGCAGCCTGACCACATCAACACTCAAGCCAGCTTCACCGGCATGAACACCCAGCTCAATCTGGCCTAGCCACTTGCGTTTCATGCAGAGTCAGCTGTGTTAGCTTCTTGCTTCATATTTTGATAATCGGTGCGGCGTCTGTGATGTCAATGACTTCGAGTGGTGTCAGTCGTTTGTGATCTGTGCTGTGGCAAGTATGGTCGTGGTCGTTTGTGATCTGTGCTATGGCAGGTATGGTCGTGTTAGTTGTGAGCATGTCCCGGGTGAGCTGGGTGTTGTGATGTTCACGAGTGGTGTGAGTCGTTTGTGATCTGTGCTGTGTCAGGTATGGTCGTGTTAGTTGTGAGCATGTTCCGAGTGAGCTTGGTGTTATGATGTTCACGCATGTGTGCATTAGCTCCGCCCTCTCGGACTCTCGGACCATCGGACTCTCCGAGCTGCTTCATCAGGCGACTGAGAGTCGTTGCTATCGAGCCAATGTAGTCTACATGGCGAGTTTCACAGTCCTCAGTATACCAGGCTGTACACTGAAACACTGTGTACTCAGTGTACCAGGCTGTACACTGAAAGTGGTACACCACATTGGCGTTTATTTCAGCATCGACTGAGTCTGACTGGGACTGTGGCGCATGACAAGTGCAGATGTTTTTTTTTGTATTATTGTAGTATGCTATCAACCTCAATTTGTAATCGTCGCTGGGAGGCTTGCAGTGGTTGCGTAGCATTCTACGTATAACCCTTTTATCTGGTTTCCAAGCTGAGGTAAATGTGCTATTGCATTGATCTTTAACGTCCTCGATGCGAGTGTCGACATCACCACGTCAAATCAACTATTTTCGGCGCGCTTCGCGTGCCGAAAGCAGTCTCGATTTCCTGAGTTATTTTATCTCCCGTAAGAAAATCCTGACCGCGTCGCTATTACCAGAAGGGATTGGGGTGTCGAGAGAAATGCAGCGTCGAAATCTGAGTTAATATGCACATTATTCACGAGTATTTGTCTGGCACTGTCTAGTTGTGTATGCAGCAGAGTCAACGAGGAACAGTTCCGCATAACTCCTCTGACGTAGGCACGGAGGACACCAATTCCATACAAGTCACACAATCACTGACGCCGTGCATACACTCATCCTGACTTGGCACTTTCCTGTATACATCAGTTTCGAAGTTATCGCTAGATGTGTCTATCATAGACACATCATGACATTATAACCCTCCTGTCTGTAGGAGTTGTCCTCCAACACGACTAATCAGTACATGACACTAACTCTAACAGGGACTTGAGATGATTGGCAGTGATCCGAATCACCTTTTGGGTGTCGCTGAAAAGGGTGTTTATGCTAATGTTTATCGTCTCATTGAACGGATGTAAATAGACTATCTACATTAAAACTGTTTATGTTCGTAATGCGTACTGATTTCATATTTATATTGTATTGAGCGCACTGATTTCACTGGCAGATATTTTTGTTACATTTTTGTTAGAGGGCGAGAACAGGCGCAAAGTACTTTGCAAACTTGGATACCAGTGTTTTACAGGCAGCGAAACAAAAGAGCGATGAAGAACCAGGCGCTTCTTTGTCTTTGCTAGTCAGTATCATATTCCAGGACGCCCCCAGGAACATAGCGATTTTTCGTCATCTCTCTGGGTAAGTAGAGCCTTTTTTTCTTTTGCCAAAAGCCTAATTATTTTGTTCTCTCAGGCTGTCTCATCACTTTTAGCATTTAGCAAACATGTACAAACTTGGATTGGTTAGTGACGATCCCCAAAATGTTTTCAGCGTATAAGCTGTCAATTATGGTCACACCCCTTCCTCTGTCTGGCCTAGAAGCAGTGATGCCTTATCAGGCGCCTAAGAATTCAGCGAAGCACCTCACCTCGTGACAACGCCTATGATGTGGAACACATTGATCCAAAGAAGCTTTTGCCACCCAACTTCAACATCGTTCAGCCATCATTAGTGTTTCCCTCTCAATACATGTTACAGATTCATTAGTCGTCGAATGCTGGACTTCTGAATAGACCTTGACCTTCCCAATCCTCCGCTTTGCTCAATGTTGCTTTGAATCCCGCCAATGTTTATATTAAATACCTGATTTTTACCGGTTTTTCGAAGATGAAAATTGAACTATATCATTCCCTACAATGAAGTGGCTGGAATTGCAGATGTCGGTTTGTGGAGCGCGAGGCGTTGACAAATCGGTGCTTTTCCCCCTACAAACTTTGTCTCCAAGCGGCACACCGGACGACTCCGTGTGAGCTCATGTCATCGTAGACAACTTCAACCTGAGTTTGTGGTTCAGAAATAGCTGACTTCAATTCAGTTATTGCCAGGGGTTTCTGAACCTTACGACGAGCCACAGTTTGTTTTTGGGGTGTCCATCTCCCAGATAATATTGTTTCTACTGCCTTGATCCAATGCCACATCCATCCAACATCTAATGCCACCACATCACGCGCCGTGATGCTTCGCTTCAAACGGCGTCATGCCCCGCAGTCACTTTTTCATCAAATGTAATTTTACATCAGCTGGAACAACCGTCCACAAAGGCGCACCACGCCGCGCCGAGCAATGGCCGTATTCCCGACAGTCATCATTGGAAACCAGCGCGCGTGCGGCGCGGCACATTGCTGTCCGCTAAAACGGCGGAGCTTCCACTCCGGTTGATCTGCACTGTGTGGTACAGGGCGATGGCATCAGCGACCGAATCAATATAGCCATCCGGCGCTAGACCTCGGTCCCCGGCTGTTGGCCCGATTTCGAGCCGGCGAAGACCAGACTCGACCTCGCGTGGCCTCCTGTGGTCGGCTCCTGTGGTCGGCTCGCGTGGCCTCCTGTGGTCGGCTCGTGTGGCCTCCTGTGGTCGGCTCGCGTGGCCTCCTGTGGTCGGCTCGTGTGGCCTCCTGTGGTCGGCTCGTGTGGCCTCCTGTGGTCGGCTCCTGTGGCCTCCTGTGGTCGGCTCGTGTGGCCTCCTGTGGTCGGCTCGTGTGGCCTCCTGTGGTCGGCTCGTGTGGCCTCCTGTGGTCGGCTCCTGTGGCCTCCTGTGGTCGGCTCGTGTGGCCTCCTGTGGTCGGCTCGCGTGGCCTCCTGTGGTCGGCTCGCGTGGCCTCCTGTGGTCGGCTCCTGTGGTCGGCTCCTGTGGTCGGCTCGCGACCATCTAGGAGAGTACATGACATCTCGAACTCATGTAGCCATCGAAATATTGGTTGTGGAAAACGTTTCATTGACTATGGCTAAAATGCGTGTAAACATCGTCATGACAGGCATTGGTAGGCAGTATTTCCCGGCGATAGGCTAGTCTCACGGTGAGTTTGGGATTTGATGGTAAGGAGGGTAGCCAGTTTAATCAATATATTTTTGCGTATATATACATATATATATATATATATATATATATATATATATATATATATATATATATGTGTGTGTGTGTGTGTGTGTGTGTGTGTGTGTGTGTGTGTGTGTGTGTGTGTGTGTGTGTGTGTGTGTGTGTGTGTGTGTGTGTGTGTGTGTGTGTGTGTGTGTGTGTGTGTGTGCGGGGGGATGCGTCCAAGTGTCCACGTGCGAGTGGATGTGGATGATGGAAATGGTTCTGCAATGCATTGCTATAAGTGAAAATTACTGATCTCGAGGTGAGACGCACTGCAATCTGCACTTTACACTATGCTTAGATATCAGTATCTTTCTTTCAGTCTGATTAATTTTGCTTTCGAGAAACCCATCCTAACACAACGCTTTGTGAAGCACATTTTTATCTTTCTCCTCATAATGGCTGTGAAGTGAAATTGGGGTGGTTGCTGTAAATGTTTGTTTTTGCTGTATGCTCATCTCCACTTCAATCTCTACCTCTACTCTATCTAACTCTCTACCCCATCTCTACCCCAGGTCCATTTCTACCTTATCCCACTGCACTACTGTATATCCGTAGTGCTGCAAATTTTTACACTGTATTTATATTCGTAATAACTGTACCTCCGTCAACGCTGCTGAGGCATTGTCCACGTGGATGGTATGATAGATAGGATATTCTGCCAGTCACGTGTCACCTCCTCTCACCAGGCCCACAAGGTGCAACTGCCGATATATCACGAGTTGTACCGTTTGCTTTGCCATATGTGGTGTGTTGTTCAGGTTTGGGTGGGTTGGTCCAATTCCTGGCGTTTTGATAAATGGTTGTGACGAAAAGCTCACACAAAGTGAAATACATGATTAAAGCATAACCTTCTCTTGCAAGGAGGTCATCATTCAACAAAGATACTTGAATATGACGTTATGCATATTCAAGTATGCCTTGCGTGCTTCGAGTCATGCATGAATTAAGAACCGTGTGCCACCCCTGACAACAGCTAGCACCAGCCAGCTTAGCCATGGCGCCTCCACGTGACACGACGTGACACGACGTGACACGACGTGACACGACGTGACACGACGTGACACGACGTGACCACCAGCTAGCCATGGCGCCTCCAGTGACACGACGTGACACGACGTGACACGACGTGACACGACGTGACACGACGTGACAACAGCTAGCACCAGCCAGCTTAGCCATGGCGCCTCCACGTGACACGACGTGACACGACGTGACACGACGTGACACGACGACACACGTACACGACGTGACACGACGTGACACGACGTGACACGACGTGACACGACGTGACACGACGTACGACGGACACGACGTGACACGACGTGACACGACGTGACACGTCGTGTCACGACGTGCACGTCGTGCCGTAACGCGTACCGTACACGACGTGACACGACGTGACACGACGGGTGAGCGTGTCGGCGGCACTGCCGCGGTCTGCACGAGGCGTGCCTCACCTGTGGGGTACACGTACACCACGGTGGCGTTGCGCGACTGGTGTGCTCCTGTCGGCGGCGGCTGAGCCCAGTCACTGCCGCCGGCGCCGCTGCCGTTCATGGCCAGGGTCGGGTGTGCGCTCGGTCATGGTGCCAGGACGGCGAGCGGCGGGTCGGACCCGGTCGCCGGGTCGGCAGGTCACTGGGTTGTGCGGGCCAGTGGGGCGGGCGGCACCGGCCCCCCCCCCAAAGTGTCAGGGGTCACTTCGTCACGCAGTCAGCGGTGCCGCGTGATAGGATACGGTGCGGTGCGGCAGCATCACCGGCGCCACCTGCCAAACGTCACGGGACACGTCACGTCACGCAGTCAGCGGTGCCGCGTGATAGGATACGGTGCGGTGCGGCAGCATCACCGGCGCCACCTGCCAAACGTCACGGGACACGTCACGTCACGCAGTCAGCGGTGCCGCGTGATAGGATACGCACTGCGAGCGGTTGTTGCTGATGAGGTACATACTGAGAGGGACCATTGGCTCTGGCGTTCCACAGTCGTGACGAGGTACACACTGAGAGGGACCATTGGCTCGGACGTTCCACAGTTGTGATGAGATACACACTGAGAGGGACGATTGGCTCGGACGTTCCACAGTTGTGATGAGATACACACTGAGAGGGACGATTGGCTCGGACGTTCCACAGTTGTGATGAGATACACACTGAGAGGGACGATTGGCTCGGACGTTCCACAGTTGTGATGAGATACACATTGGCTCTGGCGTTCCACAGCCGTGACGAGGTACACGCTACGAGGAACCATTGACTCGGACGTCTCCTGGTTAATGTTAATGTCCTGTAGTAACGCAGAACATTAACACTTGGTGCTGTGAGGAAAAAAACCTTTAAAATGGATTATCCATCCATCACAAAAACGAAGAAGAGGAACAAATGTGACGCTTAGTCGCCTCTTGCAACACATTTCGCCTAGCAAAACGCTTGTGTCGCTTCGAGTTGGCGTCGTTATGAAGGCCAGCGATGAGTTGGGCGTTCGGTGTAGCAGCTCACAGGCCACTGGAGTGCTTCCAGCCATCGATGTATTTGAAATCGTTGTACCACCTGCCGGATCCAATCGACAAAGCATCCATGTTCACCAGTGACAGCACATGCTCTGACGTTCGAGCATTAATCCAGCGCCGGTCATTCGACATCGATTTCGGTATAAACCTGTCGAGAGCTGCCCAGCCCTGAATTTTACCGCAGCACTATCCAGATGAGCACAATGGCGTTCACTCTCCTCAATTAAGCCAACGCGTAGTCGGCTAGACACAGCAATGTGGATACCTGGTATCAGCATTAGGCGGCATTGGGGGGCGCTGGACGGGTCAGGACAAAAGGTGGGCTATCCTGTGGTGCTGACATAGAATCCGGTTTCGGCCTATGTGAGCGGAATAGTGCAGCAGGAGCCTTGCAGACCGACCGCATCTGTTTTCTCCTGGCGGCCTGTTAAAAATTATACCTGGTTGGGTTCAATTTTCTCAGAAGTGGAGAAATTTCACAAATAAGCAAGATGTGTTTCCCCATAATGGGCAGAGGAGCTCGATTGCGGAAACAAGGAGGCGGGTGTGGTTCGGAGCCTTTTTAGAACTTGGCTCTGACAGAATAACTAACTGTGCTGGAAACCAGACGCTTACAGCATACACCAGCCTCATCTGTTGGCTACATACCCACGGCTAGCAAATTTCACAATACCAACCTGGTTTGGCGGTGAGGATTTTAAGTGGATTAACCCCATCTGTCGCACCATATGGGATGAAGTCAGGCAAGACACGGGGTAGATTCTGGCAAACATAGCTGGACACAACTGCGCTGTTTTCCTGGACGAGGCCTTTCTTGGCTTTCCAACGTAATTTTGTTTCATGGCAATCGGATGAGCCACGCAATACTGCCACGGCGGGATAGACGGTTTGGAGCTCCATAACACACAATGCTGTCACCGCGGGATAGTTGGTTTGGAGCTCCACAGCACAATACTGCCACGGCGGGATAGACGGTTTGGAGTTCCACAACACACAATACTGCCACGGCGGGCGTGACGGTTTGGAGCTCCATAACACACAATACTGTCACGGCGGGAGTGACGGTTTGGAGCTCCATAACACACAATACTGCCACGGCGGGATAGACGGTTTGGAGCTCCACAACACACAATACTGTCACGGCGGGAGTGACGGTTTTGAGCTCCATAACACACAATACTGTCACGGCGGGAGTGACGGTTTGAAGCTCCATAACACACAATACTGCCACGGCGGGCGTGACGGTTTGGAGCTCCATAACACACAATACTGTCACGGCGGGAGTGACGGTTTGGAGCTCCATAACACACAATACTGCCACGGCCGGATAGCTGGTTTGGAGTTCCATAACACACAATACTGCCACGGCGGGCGTTTTGGAGCTCCATAACACACAATACTGTCACGGCGGGAGTGACGGTTTGGAGCTCCACAACACACAATACTGTCACGGCGGGAGTGACGGTTTGGAGCTCCATAACACACAATACTGCCACGGCGGGAGTGACGGTTTGGAGCTCCATAACACACAATACTGTCACGGCGGGAGTGACGGTTTGGAGCTCCATAACACACAATACTGCCACGGCGGGAGTGACGGTTTGGAGCTCCATAACACACAATACTGTCACGGCGGGAGTGACGGTTTGGAGCTCCATAACACACAATACTGTCACGGCGGGAGTGACGGTTTGGAGCTCCATAACACACAATACTGCCACGGCGGACGTGACGGTTTGGGGCTCCATAACACACAATACTGCCACGGCGGGAGTGACGGTTTGGGGCTCCATAACACACAATACTGCCACGGCGGACGTGACGGTTTGGAGCTCCATAACACACAATACTGTCACGGCGGGAGTGACGGTTTGGAGCTCCATAACACACAATACTGCCACGGCGGGAGTGACGGTTTGGAGCTCCATAACACACAATACTGTCACGGCGGGAGTGACGGTTTGGAGCTCCACAACACACAATACTGCCACGGCGGGAGTGACGGTTTGGGGCTCCATAACACACAATACTGCCACGGCGGGAGTGACGGTTTGGAGCTCCATAACACACAATACTGCCACGGCGGACGTGACGGTTTGGGGCTCCATAACACACAATACTGTCACGGCGGGAGTGACGGTTTGGAGCTCCATAACACACAATACTGCCACGGCGGGAGTGACGGTTTGGAGCTCCATAACACACAATACTGTCACGGCGGGAGTGACGGTTTGGAGCTCCATAACACACAATACTGCCACGGCGGGAGTGACGGTTTGGAGCTCCATAACACACAATACTGCCACGGCGGGAGTGACGGTTTGGAGCTCCATAACACACAATACTGCCACGGCGGGAGTGACGGTTTGGGGCTCCATAACACACAATACTGTCACGGCGGGAGTGACGGTTTGGAGCTCCATAACACACAATACTGCCACGGCGGGAGTGACGGTTTGGAGCTCCATAACACACAATACTGTCACGGCGGGAGTGACGGTTTGGAGCTCCATAACACACAATACTGCCACGGCGGGAGTGACGGTTTGGAGCTCCATAACACACAATACTGTCACGGCGGGAGTGACGGTTTGGAGCTCCACAACACACAATACTGTCACGGCGGGAGTGACGGTTTGGAGCTCCATAACACACAATACTGTCACGGCGGGAGTGACGGTTTGGAGCTCCATAACACACAATACTGTCACGGCGGGAGTGACGGTTTGGAGCTCCATAACACACAATACTGCCACGGCGGGAGTGACGGTTTGGAGCTCCATAACACACAATACTGTCACGGCGGGAGTGACGGTTTGGAGCTCCATAACACACAATACTGTCACGGCGGGAGTGACGGTTTGGAGCTCCATAACACACA